>BGPR01002042.1:73940-200441 GCA_013235015.1 Araneus ventricosus
TTATAATTTCAAATTTAATAGCTCTAAAAGAGTGAAATAAAATTTTCTATCGATTGATATAAAATTTATCTCGCTATGATCAATAGTTCCTTTGAAATTTTAAATTATATTAATCCTATATTTCACATTAATTTCCGTTTTTTAATAGAAAGTAGTAAATTACATCAGTGGTATATCATGCGCGTGATATACACTTTGTCAAAAAAGTAGACGGACACTTAAAATTTGCAAATGTAAAGCTCTTTGTTCTGAATATTGTTGTTTCAAATTATACACTAGTCATATCGTCGAAAGAAATCCCCGGTGACGTAAAAGTTTTAATAAACAACAGTTTATATTTAAAGTTAAATAGATATATATACTACTACATTGTCAAAAAAGTAGACGGACAAACCATTTGAGGTGCTTTTCTTCTAGTTTCTTTGGATAATTTTTTGTAACTTTTTATCTTGTATTTACTTGGATAAGTCAGTTAGATCACCTTCATTTAAAATATAAAATTAATTTCTTTCAAAAACCTTAAAATTTTACTTTGATTGTTATTTGAAGTTGGTTGCCATGCCTAGAGGAATTTCTTTAACAGAATTCCAAAAAGGTCAAGCCATAGCCTACATAAACGATGGAAAAACTATTCTAGAAATCACAGGTATTTTAAAAATTGGTAAAAGTGCAATTTCAGAATTTCTAAAGAATCCTGATGCTCATGGGAAAAGGGAAAAAACTGGAAGGCCCCGAAAACTAACGCCAAAAGAGCAAAGAAATCTTCTCCGACAGCTTAAAAAAAGAGGGGCTAGCATCCCTACTGCGCAGCGTGAATCTGGACTTACCCATATAACAAGACAGATAGCGTTTAATTATGTGCAAAGAAGTAAAGAGTTTCAATTTAAGAAACGAAAACATCATCCTAAATGGACTAAAAACATATTGCTGATCGACTGGCGTGGGGTAAAAAGTACATGTCCTGGACCACTGAATGGACATCCGTTATTTTCTCTGATGATAAAAGGTTCAATTTAGATGGTCCAGATGGCTTTCAATATTATTGGCACTGCCTGAAACAAAAAGAACAATATTACTCTACTCGTCAACAAGGAGGAGGAAGTTTGATGGTATGGCTTGCTGTTGGTTTCGGTGGTAGATCAAGTTTAGTTTTTATCAAAGGTAGACAAAATCACAAAGATTATATAAAACAGTTGGAAACGGAACTTCTCCCATATGGATCCGATTGGGGAGGAGAAAACTGGATACATCAACAAGACGGAGCTTCCATTCATTCCGCTCAAGGAGTTAAAAAATGGTTTGATGACAATAATGTTCAAGTTTTTCCCTGGCCAGCCAAAAGTCCAGACCTAAATATTGTCGAAAATGTTTGGGCTATGTTAGTTGAACGTGTTTACGGACAAGGGAGGCAATATGAAAATGTCAAGGAGCTCCACGAATCTCTTGATTCAGTATGGAATACTTTTTGCCAAAAAGACATTCAAAACCTTTACGATTTAATGCCAAACCGTGTGTTTGAACTAATACAAGCAGGTGGTAAGAAAACCTCTTACTAAAACTTTAAATTTCACACCATTTTTGTGATTGTCCGTCTACTTTTTTGACAACTTTACCAACGACATTTTGTATTTGTTAATATAATCTTATGATAATTAATACAAATGCATATGTTTTACAATACATTTTATTTTATTCTTATATAATTATGTATGCAAAAATATGCTGACAATTTTTTCACAAAAGATTTGTTGAATAAATATGTTTTTTTCATGAAATTAATTTTGTAATTTTGTGTCCGTCTATTTTTTTGACAAGGTGTAGTTTGGACGCCAAATTGTATCTGAATGCAATCGTGGCGATGTTGTTTTCTTGCCAAGAATTAAATTAGCCACCAGTGACGTGAATCTACCATTCGTTCTCAACCGCCGCCAGTTCCCGTTAATTCCAGCTTACACGATGACTATCAACAAATCGCAGAGAAAACTTTCGATCATGTTGGAATTTAAAAAGTAGTACAAGGAAAATTATTAAACAAGGAAAAAATACTTCACATGGAATGTTGTTTACCAAGAGGTTTTTTGAATAAAGAAATATTTAAATAATATGTAAATTTAAAAAATATTTCCTGTCATATAACATATGTTTATTTTATTTGTTTTCATTTGTTAAACATTTCTCTCACATATATATCTATTTAAACACGTAAAATATGAAGGGAAATCTCTCGAATGAAGAAGCATTTTGCACCCGTCAAACCATGACGGATGATTTTCTAGTTACTAATATAATAGCCAAGATCTCTCGGTAACGCTCTGACGTCACCAACAATAAAACTCGATCAATAGCACAGCGAGACATTGAACAGAATTATTTGATTGTTAGGTTAGGTTATATTAACGTCCCGTTTTGAAGCAACACGAGGGCTATTTAGGGACGGACCTCGTAATTTTGAACCGCGGTCAGATGACGAGGACGACACCTGAGCTAGCACCCCCCTCTCCAAACTTCCGCGCCACACCAACGGGAGGACGTTTGGCCACTGCGTATGATTTAGCGTGCAACAGGCCCCATACACGGCGGATCTTCAGTGGAATCGGGTTTCGAACCTGCGACCCTCCGGTCCCGAGGTCGAGACCTTACCACTAGGCCACCGCGGCCATTTGATTGTTAGAGAACCTAAATTTCAGTAATTTTAAATTTAAAAGAGTAATTGCCGTTCTAATTTTAAATTAATAGCTCTAAAATAGTGAAATAAAATTTGCTATCGATTGATACAAAATTTATCTCGCTATGATCAATAGTTCCCGAGAAATTTTAAATTATATTAAACATATATTTCAAATTAATTTCCGTTTTTCAATAGAAAGTAGTAAATTACGTCAGTGGTATATCATGCGCGTGATATAGTTTGGACGCACGATGCATCTCGTTATTTATTGTAATCGTGATGATATAATTTGATAATATTTTTTGACAATGTATGACAAGCAGAGAAGTGCTTTGTTTTGAAACTAGATTTTCTATCTATCAAGATTATATCAACTGTAATTTTTTAGACCAAGAGGTCTTTTGAATAAAGAAATATGTAATTAAAAATATATATTTACTGTCATAAAATATATGTTTATTTTATTTGTTTTCAATCAATGTTAAACATTTCTCTCGCATTGTATATCTATTTAAACACGTCAATTTTGACGGAAATCTCTCGAATGAAGAGGCAATTTGCACCCGTCATGGTATGACGGGTTATTTTTCTAGTTTATCAAGAAAAGCGCACTTGCATATAAATTCCTTAACTAAAATTATAGAGAAAGAATTAATAATTAATCAAAAGAAATGAGACAATGTAATATAATGACTATGCAGCAATGCCGAGTTGAAAAAGGTATAATGTTTGTTTTCTTTTAAATGTAAAATGAAATGTTAAAAAAATATTTGAATTGCAATTTAGAATTTTATGTTTATATATTTTTAATTCAGAAATTTTTATTGCTTTGATTTAAAATAGAATGCATTTCTTAAGAATTTATTTGACATTTTATACAAATTCTACTTTATTTGACGTTTAATTAGAATCACCCATAAAGGGAAAATATTTTTTCGAGAACTTATTTTGTAATAGAATGTTTTAAATTACATATACCTCCATTTATTTTAACTTCTGACTCTTGTATTTTCTCATAATCTATGCTCCACGCGGTCTGATTTATAATATAACAAAACAATATTTGAATTTTTTAAAATTTAATTTTAATGTGCAGTTACTTTATTTGTGTTACAACAAGTGTAATTATTAATAAACCTGTTGTTAAAGTTGTGATTAAAATATGCAGAGAGATTCAAAAGCAAACGTACAAACTGTTAGAAGAGGTAGAAAACACAAAAATAAGCCCATATCACATAGGAAAATATGATCGAAAATGATATCCGAGTGAACAAGAGGATGCACAAAAATACAGAAATGGCAATCCATCAAAGGGCGAAAAATATCTATTTATTTTGGATGGAGCACCATGCGAACGTACCTTATGTATGTAGTAGGCAAGTACGTGTGCACGTACTCCCAAGTGTAAAGTATCTATAAACAAAGAGTTTTCGATTTATCATTTGCATCTTCGTGTATCCCCTAACTAAGAGGTTCCCAACCTGTGATACGCGTACGCCTGGGGGTGCGCGAAATAAAAGTTCGTAATGGCGGAAACAAGTAAATATAAGGAATTTTTTAAAAAGTTACCGAATTTTGCTTCCCCAGGTTAATAACTAAGCCTTTTGAATGGTTGATTATTAAAGAGAATAATTTTTAGCTATCCTTATAAGTTAGTGCGAACTTGTTACAATACTGATTTCACTTGTTTTGGCGTTGAATTTACACTATTGTAAAAATGCGATAAAATGTAAAATCAAAAACAAGTCCAGCAAATGTTATTAATTCGAGTCATTCATCTCTTAAGCTAACCTAAGCCCTTAACATCACTGATAAAATCTTTTTTGAATAGGCTGATGGTTGGTGGTGGTGACGGAGGGGGGATATTACAGTAGAGGGTACGCGATAATATAAAGATTAATCAGGGGGTACGCAAGGAAATAAAGGTTGGGAACCCTGCTCTAATTCAACCAGGTGGCGTTTATTGTCAGACTTTATTACGTGATTCTGGCTTGTTTTTGTTATTTCTATCTCCCCTAACAATTTATACCTTGAATATTTGAATCTTCCTGTAGAGATGGTAATTAAAATATAAAATACGAATTGCGTGTAGATGTGAAATCGGGTGGCGAAGATCAAACGTCTGTAGCATGAAAGCAACTTGGAATGGGATGCCAGCTGAAGTGTTGTCCTCGTCATTTCACCAAGGTTAAAAATTGTAAGATACGTCTCTAACAAAAATTCGTACAGCTTCATAACGGGTGTTAACCTAGCAAATCTAAATGGCAGATTTCTTCTAACAAATATATTTAATTTATTACAGGCTTTTTTTTTAACTTCACCTGTTTCACGTTTGTCATGATGGAAGATTTCTTGCTGTTCTATCTAGAATTCTTAAATTTTGTACAGTTGTGTTTTGCCGATGATAATACAATATTTTAATCCTTTCAGAACTCAGAACTTAATTATCAGCTAATCAATTTATTTTAATTAAAGTTGATTCCATGTGAAAAGCGCCATCTGATTGTGAGTTTCAGAAAAACGTTTCATAAGGATGCTTATTATTTATTATAACTGAAGAGCTGCATGGATGAACATGTTAAGTGATAATTAAGAGAATTTGAGAAAACGAGCTTTAAAGTTTAGAGGTTACATTTTTTTTCACTCAATTTTTGTTGTTTCGGTACTTTAGAGACGAAAAAGCCTTCAATTTTTTTTATATATATTGACATGGCCATATCTCTTTTAATCTTAAAGAAATTTAATAATCTTCTGCACTTAACATGTTCTTCCATTGAAAAGTCAAAAAACCTTTTTGCTTAGTCGTGCAAGAACATGTTAAGTGCTTGTTTCTTTCTGCATCAACGCAACGTTCTGCAATTACTACCAGTAGATTAAATACATATGCACAATAATGAATTGGCAAAATTGTATAACTATAAAACTATATTTTCATCACAAATTGAAAAAAAAACAAATCAAGAAAATTGGATGTTGAAATAGCACACACACACACAATGATCACAAAATAATATGTAAATTTGGGAAATAATAAAAATAAACCTCGAAACGATTGAAGAGTGCATTTTCTTTTTCTTTTTTTTGCTTTTTCCTTTTGAATTAATGATTCATTAAAAAAATTAAGAAAAGGAAACTTTTGATCTAAGTTTCTAATCTTTTCTGCAATTTACTTCGCTCCAGTATCAGTTGTCCATAATAGGCGTAATAATGATCAACAAAATTGTGTGAACATAAAACTGTACATATTTTCGGAACATTGAACAAGAAAAAGTAAGCAAATTGGCTATTGGAGCAGACAAAAAAGGTCACAAAATAATATGTAAATTTTGCGGTAATTGAGCAATATTCTCATCCATGGGAGTCTGAGGTTTCAAATGATCAGAACTTTCATTATCAGAAATATTACTGTAGCAAACAAGTCTCTTAGTTGTATAATACTAGAGATTAAATTCTTACCATCGTGGACATTATATCCGTCTACTCTATGTATTTGACGATTCTCTTCAAATCCAGATGAAACAATAGAGCTGGATTCGAAAGGTGGAATAAAATCATCGCAATTTGCTTCCATTTCTTAAGCATAAAAATACGAAAAGAATAAAATGGAGCTTGTTGTCAGTTTATATATTTCTTTCTCTCAAAAACGTAGTTACGTAAATTTTTATCGTATTTTTTCATAATAATATTTTTCCATTATTGACATAATAATATATCCGTTGTCCGAAGACATTTTTCTCAACTCTTCGATAATTACAAACATTTTCATCATATCTTTTCTGTTCCATTTAACTTGGCTTGTATCATGTTTGTGAAAATGAAGTTTTTAAATTCATTTTCCATTCGCTTACTAATGCGTTTTGAAATTTTGTACAATGTGTGTTCTTGATGACAATACACTATTTTAATATTTTCAGAACTCGTTTATTAATCGATTGCTTAACATTATTAAATTTTCTTTCCATAATTTGAGAAAAATTATTACAACGTTTTTTAATATTTATAATAATAAATTTTAAATAAAAGTCTAAAAGATAGAAAATAATAAAAATAAGGAAATCTACTTTTTAGCGCAATAATGGGTGTTTAGTTTTTTTTAAAATGATTTTCCAAAAAATTTATTTAATATTATTATCTTTTAACTTGATTAACTTTCATAAAAATATTTCGCTTTCAACGAACTTCTCTGTTCAATAATTTTTTGCACTGCAGAATTTAGTGATGTCCGTAAATCTTTCTTGAAAACTTTTTTATCTGTGTCTAGGGAGCATGAAAATGAATGTCATATAGGTATTTAAGGTTTTATTAAAACAAAACATTACATGTCAAACATTACAAGTCAACTTAAATAAGAGTGTGTAAAACTAAAAGTAAAAACACAAATGGAATAATAGCTAAACAAAAAAATTCAAGTGATGAGTGAAAAATTTTAAAGTAAAAAAAAAAAAATGCTTTACTGGTTCAACTTCATGTAATCAATAACATCAGCAATGCTGGAATAAACAACTATGGAAAAAAATGACGAGTTTCAAATGATCTTGATCTCACCGGTTAATTTCTCTTTTCCTTGTCATACAATGCAGTTCAGCATAATGTACGACTCGCAATGAGATTTGTAAAAAAATTACTGCGAAAACTTCATTTAAAAGCAAACGATTTCTACTTTCGAATTGTCTTGTCAATATTTTCGCCTGCATTAATATTATTTCCAGCGCTGAAAACGATTCGGCTTCAATGGACGCAGTGTTATTTTACTCAAGTTTAACAGGTTTCTCATGAAGAAGATGTTAAGTGCCCTTATCATGTTCTTCCATCACGAAACAGCAAGAGACCGTGCACTTATCATGTTCATCCACTGAAAACTTCGTTATTTTTTTTACATAACAGATTTAATGAACTCCCTACATTTAAACTAGACTTCAACATGTTATTTTGCCCAATTATCTCAATTTTTTCAAACATGTCACTTAACATGTTCATCCTCTAAGCTCTTCAATTGATTATGAAATATATTCAAGACTGAAAAGCATGAAATAGTAAACATAAAAAACTTTTTAAAAAGACGATTAAAGTAGAAAATATTTTTTTGTCAAAAATATGGAGGTCAAACCAAAATCGTAAAAACGTTAGGCGTTGAAAAATATGGAAAAGAAATTAAGCCACAATGAATATGACAAGAAAGAAAATTCTTAAGCATTCATTAAAATTTAAAATATATGAGAATTTCTATCAACGCTTTTAAGATTTTATTTTAACGTGCATATTTTTGATTTTTTTTTCACTTTTTATTACATTTATAAAAGCGTTTTTTCCTTACTTTTTTATTTCTTCACGATATTATACAATTTCGTATACTTCGTTTCTTGCATAATTCTTAATTCTAATAAATTAATTCGAATTCTCACACTGTATTATAATTTTTGTAAGTATGCATTTATGAAATTAGAGAACATCACTTAATCCAAGATCCACTAAAGGCTCACATTTTTTTTTATCCGCAGTAGCCTTACTTGTTAGTTTTCTCTACAATTTTTAAAAAATCAAAACGCATATCTAATCAACATCAGAAGCACTTTTAACAAGAGTAAATCACTGATGCAGCAGCTAGGACACGCATTTATTCAATTGAACACATTTTCTCTGAATGCGCGACTCTTCATCCATGTCATGTTGTCCCAATAGAGCAATCAGGGAGACTTTGGCAACGTCAAATTGATCTACGACCACAACCCCGCCTACCGGAGACTTCCGCAGCTACATGCAAAGCAAAGAAAGGGGACCGAAAAAGAACGGGCAATGGGAATCGAATGATGTAAACTGCGAATGAAATATTCTTTCCTTCCCCTAGCATCAGTCCACAAAAGAAATATGTCGAATAATGGAGAAGATAAATGTCCTCTAACTCAATTTGATTTGCTTTTCGCTCATTCGTTTTAAGTGGGCGGGAATGGTAATTGGCACGGCACAGAAGTTAGGGGTTGGTTTTACAGGGCTTTGCAGAACTGCATTCCAGAAACAGTGGAAAAGTGCTGCTAGAATGATTACTCATGGATTTTTAATATACTTCACCCTGCATGAAATATTTCACTTTGTGTTTCTTTCATTCCGGATATTGACCAGACGGACTATTTACATAATTTTTTTACTTCTCAATATCAAAATTGATCGTTTTGGTTAAAAATAACGATATCAGAAAGCAGGAAAACATTATAATTCGAAATTATACCCAATATAAAATTATAAAAATGTTTTTGCAATAATAATATAGTTAGTTGCTTTACCAATAAATGACTGTTGTTACAAAAGTAGTAAATAAAACATTGATAAAAAGGTAATGTTTGTATAGATTCTTTACATAAAAATGAAAAAAAAGATTAAATTCCTTCTGGTCTAGAAATATTATATAGAACATGAGCTGTATATAAATATTACTATGTATAAGGTTAAACAAAAAGATTAATCTGGTTATAAAGCGCAATAAATTTAATAAAAACAGTTTTTTAAACATACCTTTATTCGTGTAAAAGGGAAGAGACATTTCTTGTTTTAATTATTTTCCACTTTTTAGTTTCTAATTTATAATTCATTATAAATATTATGGAATCTTAAAATCAATTTTTCTCAAATTCAATAACTGGTGGTGCCACTTGCATAGAATCAAATTTAATTGAATTAATCAACTAAGTGACAATTAAGTTATGAAAATGTGACCATGAAAACACAGGTGCACCAAGTTTCGAAACATTAGTATATCAGGAAGTGAGTGAAAAATCACTTCCATCTTCACAAACATGAAACAAGTCCAGTTTTAAAAATAGTGTTTTTAACAAATTCAAATATAATTCATTGAACTTTGATTATTTCTAAGAAAAACATTAATGGCTGCAAATTACGCGACATCTTCGCTATCTGAGACGCGGTGGTCAGGGGATAAGATATCAGAGTCTGAATCGAAGGGTTCCTGGCCGAAATCCGATCCCTCCAACGGTCAGCTATGCACGGGGATTGTCGAGAGCCTGGTGCACGTTAAATATGACTTCGAGGGTCAAGCATATCAATTAATAATTAATTTGTAGTCTTCTCTTGCATAGGAAAAAGTATTAAACACACTCCTCAATTTTTTTTTTTCTTTCTTTTCATCCATACCATCTCCTGAATTTTTCGGGAGCGAAATATTTGAAATTCTTTTTAGGAAGATTCCTTAGAGGAACTTTACCTATTGCAATGGTTCTCATGACACGACTTCCGGAAAATTTCTGTAGATTTTCACCTATCATAGGTTATCCAGCTGAAAGGGGGTGGGAATTTTCATTTTCCCATAATTCCTTTACAATTGAAAATAGAAAGAAAATTCAAATTCAATTCATTATTTGCTCCGGATTAAAATGCTTTCATGTTTAATATTTTTACTGTAAAAACTACTATTGTATAAAAATCATAATACACAAATTACTTTTCTGATCTGAAACGTTTTGAATTAAAATGAAAATATCAATTGAACCGGACGATTTTTAAAAATTATTTTTCTCCATAAATTATTGTTTGTTTTATAGGCACTTCAAATTTTGTTAACAATTACTAAAGTAAAAGAAAGGTTTTAATGAATATTTTGTAACAATTAAATTAACTAGTTAATTATTCGTTCATTTAAAGAATGAAAATAAATCAAATTAATAGTTTTCCTGATATAAATTGTTAATCGTCTACTTTTAAAATTTTCTTTTAGCAATCTTCCAGAATTCTGTTAATGTATTCTGGCAACAGTTCTTCGTATTATTCTTGTTCTTCAATAATAAAGAATATTGTTACGAATTCAGTATAAAATTTATTTTGAAAAATATTAAAATGAGAGAAACAAATTTATGGAAATGAAATTTTTTTCACTGAAAAGCTAATTTTTAAATATGGTATAAAAATAGTTTCGTGAGATAATATTTTCCAAAGATATCGCAGAAAACCGCCTCGCTTAATTTTTAATTAACTGAAATTTTAAGCAACTTTTATGCTTTGAAAAGTTGAAGGTGACCTTGCTCTTGTCTTAAATAAAAAGTGTGCAAAGTTTGGTTGAAATCAGTCCAGTGGTTTAGGACGAGATGTGGAGCATACATACATAGACACATTGACTTTTATTTAAATTAAGATAATTATAAGATTTCTGGCAAATAACTATGAGCCGTAGAAAAGGTTTTAGTGAAGATTGTCACAATAATTTAATTTTAATTAAGTACATAGTTAATTTCAATTAACCAAATAGTTAATTTGATAATTAGTTAATTGGACAGATTAATTTTATTTGATATTTAACTATAAATAGTGGCATCAATATTTATTTAATAAATTTAATATGAAATGGCAAGAAAGATATATATATTTAAATAAAAGTTTCCTTTTTCCTTATTGATATTGAAAAATATCTCATTAACTATAAAATTGTTTTCGGGTTTTCTGCCTGAGTATTTGCTTTTAACCGTCGTTGTAGATTTAAATTCACTGTTCAAAATGGCTGCATTCATATCCTAAGCTTTAAACACACGTATGTAATTTGCCACTCATAATGTTTAATAATTTTTATTCTCTTATGTCTTAAGAATTTAGTGACTATTATCTCTGTAACCAGGGTATTCTCTAAATGAGCTGAAATATTTCATAACATGTGATTTTACCATATGACAAAGTAATGTTCGAACAATTATATTGTAACATAGATTAAATAAATTAATTTTTAAATCTAGATTCTTTCTTCATTCGTGTTAAGAGTTAATTTCTTGTTACTGTTTCAAATAGGCTGGCTTAATGTTATGTAGGAGATATTTGCACTGCTGAGATGTTTATTTCTTTATGACTCCTACCTGTTGAATGATTATGTGTTGAGATATTTAAAAAAATTGACCAATGTACTGACCTGAATAACCTTTGACCATAATAATACCTGAATAACCTTTTGAGCAGAATGATAAAGCCTTGATATAGTAAAAAATTAATTGCCATGAAAACAGAATCACAGCGTAAATATTGTAATGTGTGAAAACAATAAAGTCATTGGTTATGTCTGTATTGATAAATATGTATTAATTTGTATGTATAATATTTTGTAACATTAATGTAAAGGAATCTACCTTTGCTTTCCAGCTTGTCGAAAGGGATTTTTTTTTTTTTTTTAAATTTAAAGAGTGAAACATAAAACTAAATCTTTTAATCAACGTCCACGTCTAAAAGTATTATATAACACACGAGCAGTACCCAAAGTCTGGCTGTGACTTTACCACATACACCATCCTCAGAAGGTAGTACAAAGACGAATCCAGTTTGAGGCAGCAGGAAAAAAAATCCATCCAGATATAGTTCATGAAATTTGATTATTTCTAAAGCAAACATGAATGTCTCTAAATTACGGGCGACATCCGCCGTCCCAAAAGCTGCACAGTGTTTGACGGATTTCTCAATCACCGATGTTGATGGATTGGGCAATTCGTCTTCTGCTGCCACTGTCACAGAAGTGTCTTTGTAAACCGTTCAATGACGCAACGAAACCACCAGATGGAGTTCGAGGGAAGGGGGAGACGATGAGTTCGATTCGACTCCCTCCCCAAAAAGTAAACGCATTTTTTAGGTACTTTAAAAAACATTTAGAACAAGTGTTTCGAATTGTTCCGTCTTTCTGTGCATGTTGCGGTTTGGAGAGCAATATGGTGGCTTCGTTACGTTCGTTTGGTTTTTTTTGTACTGTGAGCGGTCGTCTAAGAGAGGCAAAATTAATGGTTTTGGAAGCGGTTGGATTTAAAAGGGCGTGTTATCTGTAACAGAAAGCAACGCTCAAAACATTTGGTTATGGTAATAAATTGATATTCCGAGGGAAATGCGATTTATTGAATGTTTGAAACTATTAAAGTGAGGGCAATAAGTACAAACGTGAAACAGGCAAGAATTTGTAAGTGATATTTTAAGATGCAATGATGTTATTAAAATAATAATTTTAAAATTTTTTTAAAAAAGCGATTAGTAAGCTGAAGTGTAGAAAATGATTTTTTTTCAAAGCTTTTGAGGCCAAAATCTGAATCTTAAATACGTGAGGCACTGATATAAAGGCTATAAGTCAATTGGAAATTTAATAACACTCATAACATTACATTTTTAATGAATGTTTAAGAATGTTAATTCTTGTGATATTCATTTTGATTAATATTCAAATCAAAAACTAAACTAATTGAGTTTTACTAAATTACACTTGACTAATTTATTGTCTTATCATATTGTTTTCAGCGTCATCCTAGTTTTTTTTGGGCCAAACTGGTTCACACAATAAACTATTTATAATAAAATAGCCAATTTTATTTGAATATATTTTGTAATGTTTGAGAAAATATTTGTGCATACGTGCGCAATGGAGTTGATTTATAATTTCATCAGTTCATCCGTATAAGGGTTGGTTTCAAATAAATTGAAAGAAAATCATTTTTTTTGTGTGTGTGATTTCGAATGATTTCAGAAATAAGATGTGATGCACCATTTGTTGACAATTTAAATTGAATATGCTGCGATTTTTAGGGTTCGAGTTATCTTTCATGTCATAACTTCACAATTTAGGGAATCTTAATAGTCTTTCATTTGTTTAAACAGTGAACTACTGAATTTTTGTCTCTAAACTGTCTATCCATCACTCCATTTTAAATAATAAGCTCCAGTAATCCAAGTAATTAATTATCTAGTTCTTGTTAATTCTAAAATGGAATAATAATAACAAGCCGTATGTGGGTATGGTGGGGGGTAATAACTTCAGAAATTCAGTTACGAAAAGAATAATAAGCCAAAGTGGTTTGCATTTGATGATCTAATCTCGGACAAACTGGCAGGCATATGAATAAAATACATAGTTAGAAATGTATATAATATTTTTCTTGATTGTGAGTGGCAACATGCGTGTTAAAAATTATTGATAAATATAGCTCTTTTTGAATAGCTTTATATTATAGTAAAGAAAATCGAATAAATGTTTAGTAAAAGGACATCTAAGCACTGTCGGAGTTGGTAAAAAGTCTAATATACATTACAGTTTTGGTGTAAATACTAAAATTTCACCCATCGAGCTCATTGGGTTTTTGAGTTATCGTGTTCACGTAATACACAGACAGACACGCTTTTTTTTAAAAAACTAAACCGTTAAAATTCATCAAAATTACAAAGTAGAATTTTTCGAGGTTTACAATATTTTACCTGTTATTATTTTCTTGTATGGGAAAACGAAGTAATGAACCAAAATATGATGTTATCTGGGAAAAAAATAGTTTGTTTCATAAAGAATTTTTGCAATTATCTTGAGTCTAAATTCTCCTTCCTTTCTAATTTTGAATCTACACAATAAAGCACCTTTTACATGTCTTTCAAGGGACTGGCGTTAAACGACGTATAAATGAAGAGGCGTATAATCAAAATTTTACCAAACAACTTTTATTAATACAAATTTAATGTTACTAATGCAAATTCATTTGAAAGTATGAATTTTAAAGTTTTTTAAGGTAGTACTAGTATAATACTACATGGTATGGAAATCAATAATTAAATTTTAAAATTAAACATTTATCATAAAAGTGAGAAAAATCATTCCTTTATTGCATGTTTTAAGTACTAATTATGCACACATATTTTATACGATTTATATGCAAGCAGATAAGCGTTTAATTAAGAAAATCTATACCCGTTATCTGACGTGCGGATTGTCTGTGAGTATTAAATACATAATTATGAATCGCAGTTCATTGACTGTTTTTTCACTATTCTTTTGAAAAAAACAATAAGTTCCGACTTTTTCTATGGAATCAGTTGCGTCTTTAAAGGGAGGTGGAAAAACTTCATCGTCGCTTAAATTAGCAGCAGACAATTTGTCTTCTGTTAATTCATGAATTGTGAATAATTTCGAAGTCATGATATCACAGTTCACATACCAGAAAGGAGGAAATTTTCACGTTTTAGAACGGGGAAAAACGATGTATAACCGAAGTTTTGCGTCGTATAAACGAAGTTCTTCACAATTACAATGAATACAAATGAATCGGGACTGTGATATATAAATTTGAAACGTATACGGTGCTTTATTATATTCGTTTTCTTCTTCTTTTTCTTCTTCTTATCGTTTTACTCTATTCTTATTTTCTTACATCGATAATTCTGCTTGGCTTTCTATATAACGATAAATAGCCGAAGAATATCTTGATCAGTTGTAGTCCATCCATTGGACTGTAGAGCTGGCAGTACCCCCTGCAATTATTTCAGAAATGTGTTTCTTCTTTCTTTGTAAAATTCGGCGACTTTTCCTCACTGCACTTATGTTGAGTATATGAAGTTCAAGACCATTCTTTTATTCAAGTCCTATACTGGCAATTTAGTTAAAAAAATCGTTTGTCTCTCCGCGAAATCTCATGTTGAAAGAAAAATTCAAACCGCTTCTCAGTGCATTTCAGAATAGCTCGAATCTGTGTTCGAATCACTTTATTTAGATCGCAACATGGAGTTTTAATAGGATTAATGTATAATACAAATCAACTTCCCTGAAATTCCGATAACCTACGAAATATTTTGAGGAATTACAAGATGTCCCAAAAGTTCGTTTACAAACTTTAAGGATAGGTCTGACATATAGAAACAAAACATTTTTGGCAGAAACAGTCATTTTCGCAATAGATCTTGGAGTTGGAGACATAAAGAGGGGAGGGTGTTACAGGAAGTTCTTTATCAGTGAATTAAGTAAAAGAAAAAGATACACTAGATGAAATGTATAACATATATTGAATGGAATACAAATTTGCAATAGCAAAATAGCTCAGTTGCATGAATAAGAGCACGCGAAGCGTGCAGCGCATCGGAAGGCATGTTCTTTGAACTCTTACTTTAAGTACTCCAAAGGTTTTTTGTTGATACTGCGTCCTGCTTGCCATTATGGTATCTGTCACGCTACGTTCGACTTGTATTGTTGTTATTCATGAAAATGGATTGTTGTGCTATTGCAGATTTGTATTCCATTACCTAAACCTTTTTTGTATACTTTTTCTGGTGTATCCTTTTTCTTCCACTTAATTCGCTGACGAAGAGCCCCCACTTGCGCCTCCCTCCCCTTTAGGTTTCCGACCGTTTGTTCTATTACGAAAATGACTTGCTTCTGTATGCCTGACCTAACTTTAAAGTTTGCAAACGACCTTTCGGGTCACCTTGCATATTTTAGGGAAGAAATTGTTGGATTCAAGAGAAGAAACATAAAAGATGATGTATCTCGAAATGAGATTTCACCTCGTTATTTGCATCATCAGTTTCATAGCCCCGTTTAAGAGTTACAAAAATCATTTCAGTACCCGACAATCCGCCTACACGTGCCTTTAAAAACAAATAGCCGCCAAACACGCGTCGGATAGGTGGAGGTAAATATCAGTCCATATTCCACAACCAATCAGTGGCAATCAATCTCCAGATCTGACTAATGGAAATCGTCCTCGGGAATGACGCAGACACTGGCGGAGCAAATAGAGAAGCCGTAACAACTACCCAGCTTTCCCACTAATTTGCCCACCGTGGATGCAGGGACTTGCCCATTCTTTATACGCGATTGAAAAAGGGGATTTACAAAAATCTCCAGAGGGAATGATTTTCAGATTATGCGAGTCTTTTATTGCAAGGAATTGATAAGGAAAACGAGGTCTTTCTGTTTTTATTTTAATGGCTCTCAGTTCTGAACATAAATAACCGAACTAAAGGAGGGGGGAGCCGTTTCGGATAACGATTTTTTCGGTTAAACCAAGAACTTCTATTATTATTTTCTATCTAATTACAGTATGTAATTCTGAAATGTTTTGACAGTGAAACGAATTCAAAACTCTCTTTGTAAGTTACACTAATGTTCTTTACTCTTCTTAACCCTCCGTCGGGCGCAATATTCGCACCGGCGAGTTCGGACGCAATGCGCCTGGTAGGCACAGGCAAACAAAATCGTAATTAATATTTTTAATACCCATTTATTTTAATTTCAGCATTCTAATCATTCACCTTCTAGGGGAGGCTTAAAAGAAAAAAGTGGGGATAGAGTTGCAAGAATGTCTCGCCTTCGCGATTATTTCCGTGCAGTAGGAGCACGTGCTTTTTGGATTTGCGATTTCAGAGGCATTTTGGATAACCCGGGTTTCGGTTAACCAGAGTTCGATTAACCGGGGTTTTACTGTACATCCAGTTCTGTCTTTGGTTTTGGTGCAATAATCATTTTTATCTATTTTGTGAAAAATCATCCAATGGAGTGAATTCACTTGACTTCACAATCACATCACATGTCATCTGACTTCTAACCTTCTTAATGTCACTCTTAAATGTGAGCTCGCGTCCTTTACCCCCCTACAAATATTTTTAAATGATCATGAAATCTTGATAAAAAGTAGACTTATACCATTATTATCGTAATGCTAAAATAGGTAAGTTTTGAACAAAGAGTTGATTGTACGTCGAAAAATTTGTGTTAGGAAATTCTGCATTTTAAGCTACGAAGCTTGCATCTTTTCTTTGTCTCTCGGTACCTTTACTCTAAGATCGAAGCATTCTTTCTTTAAGATTTTTACGTCACTTCTTTGAGCAAGTAACTTCACTTGACATCCATATTAGCAGCTATTTAATCGGAATCGTATGACGTTGTCTATTCAATTCCCGCAGCTGATATGTAGATCTACTGATTATTAGTAGAGTGTATATACTTGTTTCTACTATGTCATTTTGGTACGGTCTGTAGGTCCTCTAAGCATTCTCTTCTCGGAGAGACGTAAGTGCTATGTTAGCTGTTGCTGGTACTGTACCTATAAAATATAGGACAAGTATCAACCCTGTAAAATGGAAATGTGGTAATCTGTAAATATGTTCTTAAATGTGGTCGTCCAAATAAATGTCTCTTTTAACTTATATGTTTCGTCATTCCTGAAATAATAAGAAACGCTCTATCTCATAGAAGTTCCACTGCAAAAAGCCAGGATGCTTTAGCTTATTATCCAGCAGCTCTTCATAACCAGTGTTATTCAAACAAGGATTATAGTTTTTACGAATCTAAATAAGAATGAGACTAGCAAGTGATATTGGCAAACTCGCTTCCTGCGCCTAACCATTTGGAATGATCCCTTAAACGACATGCAGTGGCGGTTCGTAAGCTCAGAAGCGAGGAGGGCTGCAAGATGATATTTATCAAGAGAATACATTTTTAAAAAGCTCCCTTAACTTTCAGTAGGCCAAATTTTTTAATTCCAAAGCCAGATATGAAATTTCCTGCTTTTCAAACAAATTAAACAACCAGCATATATGACATTTACTACTAGCTTTACTAACAGAAAGTTAAGTGAATGTTGATGTGACGATTCAGCTGACGAAAAAAAGAAGAAAAAAACTGAGCTCCACATACACACTTTCCTCCTCGCCCACTTAACTCGATAACACTCTTCCAAAAATGAATATAGCCTTCTATCAAGAGAAAGCAAATAATCAATCAACCAGATGTGTTTCTGTCGACGCAACACAAACAGAAACCAAAAACCATAAACAACCAATGAGATTGCAACTTTGTGTGGAAATGAGGAAAAAAAGAAAAATAAATTAAAAAAGAGTATTTTTTTACTCGTTCAGTTGGCTCCGTGCCAGCCAGAGCTGCTCCCCGGCAGCCCATAGCCCATCTAAGTTAAAGGGAGAAAGGGTTGCTTTTTCACTCCGGATTTTCTGCGTAGTGAACGGGTTTTTTGGGGGGAGGAGAGAGTACTTTGCAGCTCAGACCTGCTTCGCTCTTACTTGTTGATTCATTTTCTGTCTTCTTTTCCATTTTTTTATTACTTTTTTGCATTTCCGTAATTCATGGGACTCTGAGAGTGAAAAGGTAAGCGAATAAAAACGAAAACACAAGTTTAAAAAAAATTTCAGGGAGTACTGCAGCTCTACAGCTGCAATGGACGAGCGGCCACTGAGGGCATGCTAAAGATGTGTTACTATGCTTTAGATTTCTAGGTCCTCTTTGCATTTAGAAGCCATTTTACATTTAAAATATCACAGAAAGCATGTATTTGTTACCTTGAAAGACAGAATTTAGAGAATGTCAATATTCTCCGGTGAATGTCGACACATGCCAGACACATTTACCAGAGATTATCAACATTCACCGACCGGAGAAACTGACATTCACCTGAGAATATCGACATTTGCCAGATATCGGTCTTTCACAGTAACATATTCATAACATATTAAAAGCAATTCTAACGGTGAACTTATTATAATCCGTTCTGTTCGTTCTCAGAACCGACTCTAGTATACTAGACCAGCACCGCAACCATCGTGCTGGAACAAGCACAGAAAATATCGGCGGTTGCACCAGCTTGAGTACATAGTCCACATGCAAACTTACACATGTCCATTATTCAAGCATGCAGACTCTGCTCTCCCTATACATACAACATGTATAAGATAAGCATGAGACAAAAAACAAAGATTAACTAACAAACTGAAGAAATACACGTAAGACAAAGTTAACAATATAAACTAAAAATAAGGGAACAATCCGGCAGATGGATTTTCTCAAGGTTCAACCCTTGCTGGGATTCTAAATTTCGCAAAAATTGGTACATTTTTCTATAGATAAATTGACATTAAGTCAAATGGTTCTTTCTCTGTAAACCGAATTATCCGAAATCGAAGGGAAAGGAAAACTATTTTCAGAAACTGCAAATTATGCCTTTTGAACAAAAAGCAGAAGAAATAAAAGGCAAAAAACTTACTTTCTGCCCCGGAAAAATAAGAAGGATAACAATGATAGGTTATTTAACCTTTTCTCTGTAGAAGATCGACACCGCCTGATGCTAAGAGATACAAATATACGAGAACTTCTCTGCTCAGCTTCATTTTATGGCATCTCTGCCACTGTGATGCATTTCGGCAACTCAAGTTTTACGATGGACAAGCCATCTACCAGGCGTGATTTTTGCTGACACCGAGGAATACAAGCAGAGTAAATTTCCTAACTCCATAATTTTCAGAAAATATATTAAAAAAAAGGCGCCTCCAATATCCAATTTTCAGTTATTATTTCATCGTAGTGCTGACCGACAAGGGATTGCTTGAGTAAATGGCCTTATCTCACTACCAGATATTTCGCCGGCTTGCCAGAGCAGACACGTTTCTCGGTCCTTAGAACCGGTGTTATTAGCCAGGAAAGAGACGTCGGATCTTTTTCGTTTTGTTAAAAAGCTCCCGTCGAAGACCGCGGTCATGAATAACTGGACCAATCAGGTTGGACTAGCCAATGACGTTACTGACAAGTAAGGCGCGATTTTCGCTTCTCAGAGGAGTCTTTTCGCCATCGACATGGATGCAAAAACGTATATTTGGTTTCCTGAAGAGTCGGCATTAATTGATTTAATTCAAGAGAGGCCGGCTCTCTGAAATCCAATTGATAAAAAATACACTCATAAAATAATATATCTTACTTTTTTTTATCAATTTCGTGTCAAAGTTTTACATTTTTTTTGTTTGAGATTTTTTTTCTTGTTGATATTTTATAAACATTCAGTAAATTTTTAATTCTTATATTACAGCTATATTAAACAAAAATAAAATAAAATAGTATGATTCCTTAAAAAAAATAATGCACCTATTAGTTTGCATCTATGGATATTATACATTAAGTGTTAAATGATATAAAATTAATTAAAAAAGAGGCTAGTACTGTCCCATAAAAGCATTTCCATAGATGTCCAATCTTTTGTAAATGGTCAAGATATTCAGATGAGTCTTCCAGGAGCTACAATTTCACCAGAAACCAGGAGACTCAGTAACACAAAAATCTTTTAATGTGTCGTTTCCCAACTTTAATATTCGTTAATCTTGCATTATATGTATGAACTGAAGCCATGAATAAACAACTATGATACATTTTATATTTTGTGTTATTAAAAAATGTACTGTATTAATATATTTTTTAAAATGTACTAGTCGTCCATAGTACCCCATGCTGTGGACCATGGTACCCCGGCCTTGGATACAATGGTCCACTTTGTCTCTAATTACTAAAAAAATAAATATTAAAAAAGTATAGATAATTATAGATTTAGAGAGAGTATAATAAAAACCTTAATATGTAGAGAATATATATGCATTTGTTTCAAACAAAAAAAATCAGTACTTTGAGAATAAACATTCAAAATTTACAAAAGTGGTCCATTGTACCCCGGTCTTCCCTATACATGTTGTATATACTGGCATAATTTTTTTTGAATGGCTGAATTGATATGCAAATACTTAAAGCATCCCTATAGGAAATTTAAAAAACCTCATAAACCCTAAAGATAATTAATTTTAGAATTAACAGTTATTTCTGAGAGTCTGACGATGAAATATTGCAAAACATTGCTCCTTAACAAAAGCCTTAACACTTGTGAGCACTTGATACATGTTCATGCATTTAATTTTCTTACAAGTTGCATATTAGGGAAAAATGAACTAATTATATTGTAAATACTAAAGAAGAGTTTGCTTAAGGTGTATGAATGGATCTTATAGGTTAATATCAAATCAATGAATCTAATTCCTGGAAAATATCTGATTCCTGGACAAATGAATGCATTGTGTCCAAAACTGGTACAATGGCCAAAAGTGGAGCATCTACCCTTTATGTTTTTATTTACTACTTATACGTTTCTTGAGGGATTGGTTTTTCCCCTTATAACTATGTGGATAATTTTTATAAATAAGGCTGAAACACCTATTTTTTTGTATGCTGTAGAAGTTAAGACTATTGAAAATATTTTCTTAAAAATTTTGTTCGCAAATACTATGTGTCATCTGTGCATTCGCGGTAATTAATCCTTGACCGTTATTAATTTTTTAGAAAGATTCAGACAGTGAGAGAATTTTGTGAATTATAATATTTTATATAAAAGTCATTTTTACATTAAATATATTAGACTAGGAAGCTCTTCCATCCCGAGTAACCCCGGGTTTATCAGGTGATATCAATTAATATTTCAAATTATATCAGAAATAATAAAATTAAATCAGACTTCCATAGTAAAATCTTCCATTAATTATTAAGAGCAACGGCGATTTTTCTTCTTTTTGGTATATCATCAATCTTATATGCGAAAGAAGTTCATAATTCATAATTTCATTGTTCATCTACACCAAAGTATTGGTATCCATGGAAGAAAAACGCGACAGCAACAAACGACAAGCACTAAGTCAAACGCGGAAATGAAAAGACAGCAAAAATACAAACTCTAAAAAAAAACTATTTGCATCGCCTAAAAGGCACTTACACATCGCAACTGTCATCCCTTTTTTGGGGGTTGTCAGATCGTAAAAAAGGGGCGTCCACGCCCCTATGCCAAAGGACACTTTGAAGGAGAAACCGTCCCGTCGAAACCGCTGTCACTTTACGGGAAAAAATTCTGTAGTGAGATACCGCCTTAAGAGAAATAAGTGATTGTCTGTCTCTCGGTGCCAAGTCAGAATTATAAGGTAGGCGTGTCAAATGCTCCTGGTCAAACTGCTCAACAGTAGCGAATCCGGGGAGCTGTGGGGCTGCAGACCGTCCCCCAGAGCTAAAACAAAATTCTTGATTTTATTTGAAATCACTGAAACTGTTTGTTCTTAATTTCCCTTTTTAAACAAAAGTAATAAAAACGCGACAACATTGCCTTCTGGCATGAGAGTCTCGAAAATGTTTCTACTTTTCTGGTCGTTCCACTTATACTTGTAGCACTGATGCACTCGAAAACATCCTTTAAAATACACGTAGACAACAGAGTAAGTATCATGGCATCTTTTAATTCAAAGAGTACAAACCAAACAGCAAGACAAATTTTCTAAATTCTCCTAACAAATCCAAAAATAAAAGTCTCGTGGGCTAAAGAGCAAGCAGGCAATATAGGCAATGAGAGAGCAGACCAACTTGCAAAATACGCAACCCAACATGGGCAACCCTATTCACTTACTAAGCTTCCTAAACCGCACATAAAAGGCCTCCTCCGGAAGAGCATGCTTGAGGAGTGGCAAATCTCATGGAAGAATAGTGATACAGGCAGGAAAATCTATAACATCATGCCCTCAGTTAGTCTCCTTCCAACTAACTGAATTAGAGAGGATGTTATCTTCTTCTCTCAATATGGCCCTTTCCCTGCCTGCCTCAAAAGATTCCACCTGTCTGACAGCGAATATTGCAGTTGTGGTGGAATTGGCACGGCACTTCAATATGCCACGGAGTAAAATTCGCAGGATTGTCAAATTCATAAGCGAAAACTTTTCCGGCGCCCCTAGCCTTCAACTTTCCAGCGAGCTGAACCAACAACCTCCAAATTACCGGACATTCCCCCCCCCTCCTTCAAAAAAAAGTAAAACAACATCTAAAGAAAAGAAGACTGTTATGAACTAATAGTGTAAAAGTGAAAATGCCTGTGCTGTACAAAATATAAGTATTTCTTTCTTTTTGTTTGTTTTCTTCTTTTTTTCTTAAATAAAATTCCCGTGCCTTGCCCATCAAACCGTTCCGTGACCGGCCTGGCCACAGGTACGAGGGTAAGAGACGGCGTTCTGTTCTGTATTTTTTATTAATTTATCGAAAGTATTGTAGTATTATTTATGTTTCATATTGTCAGTCTGTAAAGTTTAAGTGTCTTGGTTTACATAAGCCATGAGATTTCATATTCGTCAACTGCAATACAAAATTTGTATGACCTCAGCCTCACCCCCAGACCCAAATTCTGGATTCGCCACTGCTGCTCAATAAGCGTTTATGTGTCATGGACAGCATGCAATCGAGAATTGTCGTCAAGCAACAAAATGTCAAAGCTGACCATGCAGGCGTTTCCCCTAGTTTTGGATTGTACGTCGCAATTTATTGTATCACAATTATCCAAGCATTTGTGATCCCATCTCTTGTGAATAAATCAACCAAGAAAATCCTTTTTCTCACTCCAGAAGATTGTGCACGTGATTTTGGTCTTGGACATCTGTTTCTCTGAGAGATTGCTAGTCTTCATCATACAGATTGCTTTTTGGAATCTTCGAGAAATCCATGTTTTTCTTACCAATGAGAAATTCATATCTCACCAGTGATTATTTAGCTCACAATATCATTACCTTCTGTGTAACAGTGATTGTCTGACTGGTGGTATCGTTCTTGTTGCTATGTTGTGTTGCCACTTGAGCTAGCGTAACTTGCCAAGTCCATGAGTTAAAGACTCATAGTAAAGGGGCATTTGTCAGCTTCTTTTGCAGCACCTGAAGTAGCAATTCCACTTACCTCCAGGACCAGCTCCAGAGTAAAGATCAATAAAATTGATATTTTTATTGTTTGCATATTTAAAAAAATTAACACCTTGATGTGTTTTTTCATAATATTTCATTTATAAATACCTGAATTACAATAATATTTCAGTAATAAGAAATGACCAAAGGAGGGATCTTTCAAACTGTGATTTTTTTTTATTGTCCACATCTATGAATAAATGTTAGTGGCATGATATGTTAAGCGCCCAATGATTGATTATTATTCGTATTGTTTTAAATATTATATGTATGTATATTATTTATGTATCAGAACAAAATTATTTGCATGATTAATTGAATTAATGATGGTAAGAACAAAACTATTTAAAAGTAATTATAGTGATAATGAAATAATTTTGAGGCTATCAAATTGTACTGCATTGTTGATATGTTCTTTGATTATATTGAGAAATCAGGCTATAAGCGTCGATTCCGAAAAGTCTTACAGAGGGTGCTTCTAAATAAATCTCTTTACCTAAGTGACTGTTCTATACTAGGACATGCACTGGAATCTCTTGCAGGCTTCGTTAATATTCATTATCCATTTTGTTCAAATATTTTTTTATTGTCTCTATTTTAAATAAATCCCAAATGGTTTCTGAGTTTCAGATCTTGTCATCAACTTTAGTTTCTGAGGGTATTTGTGATATCTTTCAGTGCTCACAGTTTTGATGGGTTGAACCACGCACATACATTGGGGAAAGCACAGCTAATCAATACCCGCAAAGTGATTTATGAAGACGAGTTTATTTTTTTCATCGAGAGTTAGATTCCTACTGAGGGAGGAATAAAATCAAAGCCTTTGCTAAGCTAAATTTTGTTCTTTGTTTTTCAATGTGACTTTGAACGTATGTCTTTTGCCCTTGTTTGAAACGTTAGATATTTCTGTGTCCATCATTGAAAATGATATTATGCATCACAGCAGGAACATGTATGTATATTAGGCACTATAAAAATATTTGTCTTTTGCCCGTAAAGTTCATCATGAGAGTTTGGCATTTTTTGACCTCTCACACTTCAGATGTGAGAGACGCTCGCCACGTCCTCGAGTAACAATAATCAAAAAATGAAAAAACAGTTTAAATTTTAATGTTTACTGCGGGCTTATTTTGCATAATTATTGTTATATTTTTAAGTATAAGAAAACATTTATGAAAATTTTTCCACGACATAAAAAAGGAATAAATAATTATTTAAATTTTTTATAATATTGATTTAAGAAACTTTGAGAAATGCTAACAATTTTTTAATAGCATTCATTTAGTATGTTAGCTTTCATCATATATTTATAAAAAGAATATTTTATATAAAAATTCTGTTAATTTGATATACAAGACATAATGATGCGATTTATTATACAACAGGAGACAATTATTAACTCGGTGTGTATATTTTAAGCTTTCCTTGCTAAGCTTATATGAATGAATGGATTTCTTTTCTCTCCAACTTTACTATAAATTTTTTTTCTATTATCGATTTTTTTTATACAGAAAGAAACTTGACTAGCAGTAACATTCGGTGATTGCATTGAAACATCTTCAATCCTGAGAGTGTAAAATTTATCTTCTTAAAATACGCAAATTTGTTGGCTGCTAATAATAATTACATTATTCAAATGCTAAACTGTTTCAGGAATTTTAAGAAATGTCACAATCTTATGCTGCTGACCTCAGCAACAAATTATTGCTTAAAAATAAAGTTTGGGAACTTTTTGTATTCCTTTTTCTCTATTAAAAATGTGCATTCCCTAGATTTCAAAAGAAAAAATGGTCATAAAAAAGCTTCTTTAAAAATGAAAGGTTAAATATTTTTGAAGAAATACATATGAGGAGCTTTCTGACAAAAGTGAATATATACGCTTTTTTCTAAAAAGCGTTTTGTTACAATTTTCTCATCTGAGTACCCAACTATTCGAGGGTGCAGTATCATTCAATTTTGTCTCATAACTTATTTTTTCCCCTTTGTAAAATTACCCAAAGTTCTTAATTCTCTAGCAAAACTAAAAATATCCACTTCTAAAAACAACTTTGTAAAATGGATATGTTCACTTTTGATTTTAAAAAATATCTCATATATTTTTAACCTTTCTGTAACATCTTTATTTATTTATTTTTTGTGCGTCGGTGTGTTTAATGCTAGAAAAATATATCTAGGTCTCATTTTGGGGGACTTTCTTTCTCTTATGTAAAATGTCAGCATTTCTCTTCCAAAATCTTGATAATTATGCCCAGAAACATTGAAATATACCACATAAGAGGAAACAAATACACAAAATAATCTCTTTTCCAACCCTGGAAGCTTTTGCGAGCAGGACAGTTTAAGAATCCTGTAATTTCATGGTGTCTTCGAATTGCACCATTCGTGAGAAAAAAAAGGGGTAGAAGTAGACTGACAGATTTATGATCGGGGGAATGCAGTTGTTTTTACATCACAAAACCCCCTAACTTCTTATTGGGCGGGAAACTCGAATGGACATTATCCTGAATAGTAGTAAAGTTAAAGACAACATAAAGAAATCTCAATCCAGAAAGCGGAGTGTAGTTGATAAAGTACAGTGCGACTTTTATACACCAAACCTGCTTTAGTATAGGTGAATTAAATCATTATTATTATTGTGGAACTTGGTTAATTCAAACATTTTTTATCCGAATTCGTAAGTAATTCGATTTTTTCTCTATTCTTAATATTTCTACATACAGATTATATTTACGCATAATGCCTAAATATAATCTGTAATTCGAATTTATTTTGCTTACTTAAATGTCAAGAATGAAAATTTTAAATTCTTTTATATTTCTAAATTGCTTTCGTCCTTACTTTGTATGCTCATCGATCGTGAATAAATAACTTTTTAAGGTTCTTTATTCACTCTAGAATCCAATCAAAACAGCAATTAAATGTTTCTCACTTTTTGAATTATTTTAAATTTAAGCTTTAAGTAAATTTATTAACATTATTTTTAAAAAATAAATAAATATTATTATTTTGTTAATTAAAATTCCACACTGTTTATTTATTCATTATGTATTCTTTATTAAAGGTGGTAAATTTTAAAAATAGATTTTTTTTTTTGCCCTTTTTAGTTAAAATTGCCGTTTTCTCATGCTGTATTCACTTTTACACAAAGATTTTCTAAATTAAATTCGAATTAGTCAAGTTGCACTGCTTTTCATTATTTTACATTGCTTTTTGTTGCATTAATTATTTGTTTATTTAACATGATTTGTTTTAATAGATCTAAAAAAATTCTGCAAATTTATGCATATATATTACCAGCGGATGTTTGCGATTTTTCAAGTACTCGGATGAGGAATAAAAGAACCTTTTTCCGTTCGAATGCCGTGTATATAATAGTAATAAACGGAAATTCAAAATGAGTTGAATTTCGAAGCAGTGTTTTTTTTAACATCGAGATTAGGGATATTAAAGAATAATGATTTGGCCAAATACCTACTCTGTAAAAACATTTTACTTTTGATTCTAAATAAAATAATTCTCAAATTTTAAATGTAAAAAATTAAAGATCAATAAAATTGATATTTTTATTGTTTGCATATTTAAAAAAAATTAACACCTTGATGTGTTTTTTTCATAATATTTATTTATAAATACCTGAATTACAATAATTATTTCAGTAATAAGAAATGACCAAAGGAGGGATCTTTCAAACTGTGATTTTTTTTATTGTCCACATCTATGAATAAATGTTAGTGGCATGATATGTTAAGCGCCCAATGATTGATTATTATTCGTATTGTTTAAATATTATATGTATGTATATTATTTATGTATCAGAATGTACTATTTATGATTAATTGAATTTAATGATGGTAAGAAATAAAATTCAGTTTAAAGTAATTATAGTGATAATGAAATAATTTATATTAATAAAATTGTACTGCATTGTTGATATGTTCTTTTGATTATATTGGAGAAATCAGGCTATATGTCGATTCCGAAAGTCTTAAGGTGAGGGTGCTTCTAAATAGATCTTTGCTCTGCGACTGTTCTTATACTAGGGACATGCACTGGAATCTCTCTTGCGGCTTCGTTAATATCTATTATCCATTTTGTTCAAATATTTTTTATTAGTTCTATATTTTAAATAAATCCCAAATGGTTTTGAGTTTCAGATCTTTACGAATAACTTTAGTTTCTGAGGGCATTTGTGATATCTTTCTTGTAGTGCTCACAGTTTTTCTGATGGGTTGAACCCACGCACATACATTGGGAAAGCACAGCTAATCAATGTTCGCAAAAGTGATTTATAGAAGACGAGTTTATTTTTCATCGAGAGTTAGGATTTCCTACTGAGGAGGGAATAAAATCGTGCCTTTGCTAAGCTAAATTTTGTCTTTATTTTTTCAATGTGACTTTTGAACGCATGTCTTTTGCCTTTGTTTGAAACGTTAGATATTTCGTGTCCTCATCATTGAAAATGATATTATGCATCACAGCAGGAACATGTATGTATATTAGGCACTATAAAAATATTTGTCTTTTAAGTCTGCAAAGTTCATCATGAGAGTCGGCATTTTTTGGATCTCACACCCCCCCAGATGTGAGACGCTCGCCACGTCCCTGACAGCATGCAATCGAGAATTGTCGTCAAGCAACAAAATGTCAGAGCTGACCATGCAGGCGTTTCCCCTAGTTTTGGATTGTACGTCGCAATTTACTGTATCACAATTATACAAGCATTTGTGATCCCATCTCTTGTGAATAAATCAACCAAGAAAATCCTTTTTCTCACTCCAGAAGATTGTGCACGCGATTTTGGTCTTGCACATCTGTTTCTCTGAGAGATTGCTAGTCTTCATCATACAGATTGCTTTTTGGAATCTTCGAGAAATCCATGTTTTTCTTACCAGTGAGAAATTCATATGTCACCAGTTATTATTTAGCTCACAATATCATTACCTTCTGTGTAACAGTGATTGTCTGACTGGTGGTATCGTTCTTGTTGCTATGTTGTGTTGCCACTTGAGCTAGCGTAACTTGCCAAGTCCATGAGTTAAAAACTCATAGTAAAGGAGCATTTGTCAGCTTCTTTTGCAGCACCTAGGTTGCACCTGAAGTAGCAATTCCACTTACCTCCAGGACCAGCTCCAGAGTATTCGGCGCCCTGTGCGAAATTATTGTGGCGCCCCCTTGTGTATATCGTATATTGGTACTTATTCTAAAAGACTAACTATAATTATTAACTATATTTATAAAATAATAAGTTAATCTATAACAAGATTTAACTGTAGTAAATGATTGGTCACGTGGTTTTGCCCATTTAAAGTAGTGGGGATCACACATATTGGCTGCTTACCAAGATTCCACGGCAGCTCAGTTCCGGTGTTTTCGGTTAACTTTCCATTAGCTTTCCTTCTATCGTGTTCCAGTCGTCAGCCATAAAACGCGCGCGAATTTTCAAATTTATGATTAGAAATTGGCACCATGTGCCGTGGCATAGGCTGCACTCCCCTGGAGCCGGCCCTGCTTAGTAGGATGCCTTCCGGGGAACTTTCAGGCAAAACTGGTCCACATTTGGGCTTCGCTGGGTGGTAAACTTCCAACAACCAGCCAGACCGCAACGGGCAATTCATTGCTAAACGTTCATCTTTCTACAAATTTTGAATTAGCACACTAAGAGGACAGCTTGAATATAGAACTCACAACCTTCTCCCTCAACCATGGGAAGATTTAATTCACTAGGCTACTGGTGGGCGGCGGCATTCTTTGACAAAGTACTGAAAAAATTGTTTGCAGGATGAGAAAAAAAATGTTTTAATAAAAGCGGAGAATATGCAAAAAAAGTAAATTGATACTATGCTTTTTTATATTATTATAAAGTCATTCTGTTAAAATTTGTGTGATTGTTTTAACACCAGAACGGTGCTTACTTTCCAGGTATTTCTTGCTCTATCTTTTTTTTGCCGATACATTTATTTGCTTAACTTACAGTTTCAGTTCGTAAAAAAAAAGCATATTTGTTAAAGAACATCGAAGAAAGTTATTAATGGATCCAAATTATGGGTGGCCGATTGTAACGGAATAAGTGAACCTGTCCAATTGCCTTTTAAGTAAAAAGACACTACTCAATATGCAGAACATCCCCTCCAAGAACCAAATTCACAATATATGCGTGCAATTGCAAAATAGGAGAGCCCGCATCCCCCCACCCCTCAACAAAGAGTCCACCTATTCGCCGGACATTTCACTTGGTAATCGGATTAAATTGGCCTGTCTAATAATGGCGACGGGCAAGTGCCTGTAAGGCCACGTGCTGCCAGTGGGCGCCGCCATTGACGGCCACGTGACCGGACGTAGGTACGGTTCCTGTTTCTCATTGGTCGCCATTGTGCGACGGCGCGTGCGCGTCGTATAGAGTTGCGCACATCTAGATAGAACACGGGCGTTCGATAAGACCCTACGGCGAGAAATTTTCGCTGTACTTACGATGACATCAGGAGGGATATTATCAATAAAAGTTGTTGAAAACGAAGGGAAAAGAGAATCGATTTTTCCCCCTGCGTGAATGAAGAGTTGCTGAATATTAAAACATCCTTTTTGTCAATAAGGCTCATATTCGTTTCGTCTCATTAATGTTTCAGAAGTGTGTGATGAGTGTTTAAGAGAAAAAAGTGTTTGTTTGCGAGCAAAAATTATAGTTCATGCATCAAAAATATTCCTTTTACATAGAAATTTATGGAATTAATCCTGTGTTTAAGTAATAGAAATAAAAAAGATTCTAAAAACGCGTTTCTATTAATGTACTGAAAACAAAAAAATAATTTTTTTTATCAAAAATATGGATATTAAAACAAAATCGTAGTCATGATATAAACTGAATCCCAAAATGCTTCTTAAAAGTATGTGGAGAAAAAAGAATTTCATTGGATTTAACTTTCTATGAAAAAAAAATGAATTAGCATTGTCGCCGATATTCAAAATTTTGGAGAGGGGAAGTCTAATACAATTAAAGAAGATATTTTCTTTTTTTTTAATTCTTAATAAAACTATAGTTAATAGCAGTTAAAATTGCATAACTATTTTTGTTTTATTATTATATAAAAAATATGACTATTAAAAAATGGAAAGGAGACTTAAGGAATTTTTTGCTTGAACACAGTGCAAATATTATTTTTCTAATTATAAATAAAATGTTAACAAGTTGATTAACCAATTGAATGAATAACAGTTGAAGAATTTTGTATCTGCGAGAATAAAATATCTATATCAATAGATGCTAATAGACTTTTAATAAAAGGGGAAAAAATAAAAAGATTTTTAATAAAAAGGAAAAAATAAATAGACTTTCAATAAAGGAAAAAATATAAAAATAACATCAAAATATGAAACTTTACTAAAACTGTTCAGAAGTTTGAAATAATTACATGGCTTAATATTTGAAAAATAGAAAATGAAAGATTACCTTTCGATTGAATTTGTAATATTTTTTGTTTTGTTTTCTTAATGCTTTGGGAAGTGTAGATAGTACAGAAAAGAACTAGTTTTTTTTATTTACGTCGATTCTTAAGGATTTTTTTACATATATGAATGATAAATAAATAATATTTAGAATTTATTAAAAACAAATGCTTCAAAATAAATGCAAATCGTATTTTTGATTAGAATTTTTTTGCTCAACAGTAGATTTTATTTACCATTTCATAATGCATCTAGAAGCATATTAAGCATTAATTTAGCTTACTTAGGTCAATGACATTCATTGCATTAAATGAACAATCAGCTAAGATAGTTAAATATTTCTTTTACATAGATCAGAAATAGAAATAGAAAGTTTATACTTGTAAGTGTTTCAATTCATTTTATATTCAGATTAATATTTTAAAGAATGCAGTCTTAATAAAAGTCTAAATAAACTAAATAACGGTACAGCTAGAAGCAGTTATGCATTTAGGGGCCATCTCCCAAATGATCATTTTGAAATATAGCTGTTTTCTCAAGATTTTACAGAAGAAACATTTTTCTAAAATTAATTAATGCATCATATGAGTAGTGAGCTGTGTAACATACTGTATTCAGTTTTCATGGATTCAATTTTTTGTGCGAAATCATACTTTAAAGTACTGTTTTCAATAAAGAAAGAAACTCCGCAAAATAGCAAGCGGTTTCTAACTGCACAATTGAGTTCAATTTTTATTTTGCTAAGCGAATCGTTTTCAGACAGCATGAATGTGTCTTAAAAGTATTCAAAAAATAGATTTAAAAATATACCCAAAACATATGAATTCAACATCTTTCGATTATAGAAAGTCGTTATCTTTTAGCACAATAACGAATTGATAGTTCGAATGTAAGTAATTTAAAAAATTAAAAAGTGATATTGATCACTGAGGGAAAACTTTTCTTTTACATAGTTGAGACATAGATATTATATAAGCATATATTAAGAATAAATATCATTTCCATGATTTTTTTCACACATTTTATCTAAATTCGCAGAACAACTTATAGTTAATAAAACACATACTAGGGAAACTATCCAATTCGATCCAAATTTTATTGCTTTTTTTACATAGTTGCGACATAGATATTATATAAGCATAAATTAAGAATAAATATAATTTGCATGATTTTTTTCACACATCTTTATCTACATTCGCAGAACAACTTATCGTTAATAAAACACACACTAGGAAAACTATCCAATTCAATCCAAATTTTATTCAAAGCATATTAAATTTCGCCGAAACACACGATTGAATATAATATTTGCACTTCTGAAAACTCCTACAAAACTTGTTCTTATCAATTATATAACCAAATGTGAATGATGAATAATCATTTGCCAATAACCTGTACGCAAGTTCTATGTACGAAAGAGTCCAAATACCGAATTTTTGACGAGTAAAATATTTTCTTTGTATACTTCTTATACGAAAAGGTAAAAATCATTTAACAATTCTATAAATGAAAATATGAGTGCTATTTTTGTTTCTACTTTTCCATTTAACTACAGAGTTTCACAGAGTACCATAAAGCCACATTTTCCTGACCCTTGAACCTGATCTGGACTGTCTGTCATTGTATTCGATCAAACAACTTTTACACGACTCTTTTTCATAAGTTTCAGGGAAAAGTTTGTAGGGAAGGGAGAATGCTGTCTCAGATGACACGTTAGATTACGCAGGGAAAGCAATTACAGGGCGGGCAAGGATTTGTTTTCACTCTCATCTTTATTTCACCCCCCGCCTCCTGGTGCACCCCTCTGTCGGCTCCCTCCTTTTTTTGCGGGTGCCTAAAAGTAATTGGTGTCGCATCGGGCAGGAAATGTGTGCCTGATTGCAAAATTTGTTGAATTTCGAGCACGTGAAAGAGATTACTGTTTTCATTAGATTAAGTGCATATTTTTCAAACAGTGTGTCGGTAGATGAATTATCAGTTAATCACACATTTGCTTTTTCTGTCAGGGAAATTCTTCGAGCAGATAATTTCGGTTTCGTTTCTAGCGTGTCTGGTTACTCACCGCTATTTGATCGACTACAGAAATACTCTAAATAATATACACATAAGATATAATTTGTCAGAATACAACACAACTAAGAAAGTGAAAACAACAGTGACAAACAGACATGGAAAAGGCAATTTGGATACTTTTAACTGATTTTTATAAATGTTAACCGAGAATATTTGATTGCACAACACCTAGATAAAATTGTTTTAACCACACGTAATAAGCGACTTCCTTAACTGGAAGTACAGTTCAGCCTCTTTAGTACGTTTTTCAAGGGGTTGCTCCAAAATAACGTGCTAACTGGAAGGAAACACTATCGAATCGGGTAAAAATATGATGACTTATTTTATCCTACAAAGTAATGGTATAGGTCTACTTTTTAATGATATTTCATAACCGTTTCAGAATATTTATATGCTAATAATATGTGAAAATATTAATACATTTCAAAATACAGTAAAGTACCGTTTATACGTTTTTCACTTATACGTCGTTTCATCACATTCCCGATTCATTCGTATGCATTGTAATTCGTTTCGATTATACGTCAGTCCCTTGAAAGCCGTATAAATGGTGCTTTATTGCATTTTAAAATTTCGAAAATTTCAAAATACTTTTAAATTTCAAAAATTTTAAAATATTTTAATTGTTTTAAAAAATTTTAAATATTTTAAAATTTAAAAAAATTCAAATTTAAATAATTAATCAACGTTTAATTTAATTACAATTTTTTTCAATAACTCTTCTTTAGTAACAATATATGCATGTTCTTCCTTGATTTCTTTTTCGCAGAATATCTCTACTAATAATACAGGAGAATGTGTGTGTGTTTGTGTGTTGGCGCTCTACAGGACAGACCGCTGGACTTAGAGCTACGAAATTTGTCACGAACATTCTTTGGAGTGTGGGAATGTGCCCTCTGGAGCCGTTTTTTATAATTTTAATTAATTAAAAAAAATCGAAATTTTTGTGTTTTTCCTTAATAACTTTCGAAAATATTACAGCACAAAAATCATTTTTGCACCATCTGAAAGAGCAAAAAAATTACTTTTCCAATGATATGAATGAAGTTGACGTAAAATTTTTTCTCTAATTTTAATAAATTAAAAAAAATATTTTTTGGCATAATTTACAACAATACTTTTCATTGTTGCAACGCAACTCAAACCTTTTTCATTGTTTAAACAAATATTTAATTGCATATTTTTCTTTTATTGTTGTAATCTGAGATAGGATCCTAATACATTTTGCTTCCATACTTTATTTCACCAAGATTTTTGTGAAATCTGTAAACCAAGCTCTCCGATATATTGCTTTGCTTACATTAAAAACTATATCCATTAAACTGAATGGCTACGGTTGTAATGTTTTCATTCTTTTCTCAGCGTGTTTTAATCCAGCTAACATGCTGCTGGCCATAAAATGTGCCGCGTCATTTTTATGTTGAAACAAATGCATATTTTACAAGAGGAATAAGAAAGTGAAGATAGTGCCGACAACATGGAATTAGAGGTTACATGACATGGTCAGTTATTTGACTCCATTAGGAACATTTATCTAGACAAAGAACAGAAGAGGTCCAAGATCACTAATAGAACATGGGTTAAATATCTACCACAGTCTGAAATTTAAAATTACGTTGTTAAGAGAATCATGAATATAAAATGATGCAAGATTCAATTGAAATCATATTCCCGGCGAACAAGCTGGTCGCCGAAGGCGGCTAGTATAACAATAAAATATTATTCATCTCTACTAATAATAAAGCATAATGTGTGTGCGTCTGTGTGTTAGCGCTATGCAGGGCACACCACTCGATCTACGAAATTTGGTACAAACATAATTTGGAGGGTGGGAATGTGCACCTAGGAGCCCTTTTTTGAAATTTTAATTAGAATTTTAATTTAATTAATTAAAAATCAAGCGAAATTTCGGCGTTTAACCCTAATAACTTTCGAAAATATTAAAGTACAAAAATTATTTTTACACCACCTGAAAGTGCAAAAAATTACCTTTTCAATTATATCAATCGAGTTGTACGAATTTTTCTCTATTTTTAATAAATTTTTAAAAATATTTTTTGGCATAATTTACAACAATACTTTTCATTGTTGCAACGCAATTCAAATCGATTCCGTTGTTTAAACAAATATTTGTTTGCGTGCTTCTCTTCCATTGTTGAAAGCTAAGGTAATATTTTTTTATGTTTAATGATATATTTTATTCAGCATATTTTCATTCAACTAATATGCTGCTGGAAGTAAAATGTGCCGCGCCATTTTAAAGTTAAAATCAAATGCATATTTTGAAAGAGGAAGTGAAGTTGGTGCCGACAATGAGCAATTTGATGTTGCATGGCACAGCCAGCTACTTGACTCTATTAAGGACGTTCATGCAGACAACGAACAGAACAGGTGCAAAGCTACTGAAAGAACATGGATTAAATGTCTATCACAATTTGAAATTGTTAAGGGAGCCATGAATATCAAATTATGCATGAGAGATTCAATTGAAATTATATTCCCGGCGAACAAGCTAGTCGCCGACGGCGGCTAGCATACAATAAAGCACCGTTTATGCGTCTTTCAAGGAACTGACGTAAAACGACGTATAAATGAAAAGACGTATAATCGAAACGAATTACAATGCATACGAATGAATCGGGACTGTGATGAAACGACGTATAAATGAGAAACGTATAAACGGCTCTTTACTGGAATTCACTAAATTAGGATTTTTATCACCCCGACATCTATACGCTCCATACAACGGCCTCTGCCCTCACTCCATCCGCAGATCGACTGTTAGCTACTCAGGTCAGGACTCGGGGAATTTCGAGTCGCCTGATATAAGAAACTGCCCGTTGGCTAGATCTATTGTGCGAGGGGGGAAATGCAATCACTTTCCTTTGAGGTCAAACAAGAATAATCGAGGTGCAGAGTAAGTGATGCGCTATCGAATACCTGAGACGCTATAAGATTTCTTAATACTGTGATGAATAGAAATAAATAGGAACCAAGGCAAAACGATGTACTAGCGAGAACGACGTGGAACAGAGATTTCATTACCAAACCGAGGAGACAAAGTTTCCGATTTTTTTGAATATATATTTCGAAGAGAATACTAAACCGCACGAAATTAAGCAAATCTTAGACAAAAACGCCAAGCACGAGTCTTATCTCTTTGCAGAAATATTTTTTGTACACAGCCGGAGTAAGATACAGTAAAGCACCTTTTAGACGTCTTCCAAGGGACCGACACGAAACGACGTACTTATAAATCAAAAGTCTCATAATCGAAATTTTACTAAACAACTTTGATCATTACAAATTTAGTGCTATTGAAGCGAATTCATTTAAAAGTATTAATTTTAATTTTTTTTAAATAGTGCTAGTAAAATAATACTACATAATATGGAAATCAATAATTAAATTTTAGAATTAAACATTCATCATAAGAGTGAGAAAAATCAAACCTTTATTACCTTTCTTGAGTACTAATTATACATTTCTTATACGATTTATATACAAGCAAGTAGACGTTTAATGAGGAAAAATCTTTAACGGTCGTCTGATGTGCTGATTGCTTGTGAGTATTAAGTACATCATTATGAATCGAATTAACTTCACTGAAGGTTTTTTTCACTATTCTTTAGACAAAAGAAATAAGATCGAAATTTTTTCATGGAGTCCATTGCGTCTTTAAAGAAAGGTGGGATAACTTCTTCATCGTCACTTAAATCAGTACCAGACAATTTGTCTTCTATTAATTCATGAATTGCGAATAATTTCGAAGTCATGATCACAGTTCACATACTAGAAAGGAGGAGATTTTCACATTAGAACGGGGAAAACGACGTATAACCGAAGCTTTGTGTCGTGAAAATCATTTAATCACTACAATATATACGAATGAATCCGGACTGTGATGAAAAGACGCATAAATGCAAACGACGTATAAATCAGAAACGTATAAACGGTGCTTTGTATAGTAAGCCTTTGACCTACGGAGCTGCCTGCACCGACTACTCAATCTCTTCCGTAGAAACACTCTCATCTTACTAAGGTTGTAAATGTTGCTTTTCCTTCATAGCGGTAATGTGATAAAGAAGTCAAAATCACATGACGAAATACAATCTGTATATCGAAAAGTATATGGTTTGAAAGCATTTTTCCTTTTTAATAAATGTCACCGCATATAATAATTCTGTAGCTTTTGTCAGTTTATATGAAAATATTTATGATGATACTTAATACACGTTTTCTCGTGGGAAAATCAATTTTCAAACCAGTCTTAACAGTTTTTTTTAATGCTACACGATACATTTTATTTTATTTTATTTTTCAACAGCAGTTCTGTAAATCTTTATGAATGATTGTGTAAGCAGGAGAAACACTTTTAAAAATAATTTTGCATTCAGTTTTTAATTAAAACTAATTACTTAAATAACTGCACTTGTTTGACTAATTAAACTGTCAATATTAATTAACAGCTGATTCCAAATTATAATTGAATTGCTTTATTAATTATTAAATTATTCAAATTTTTTTAAAGGCCAAAATTTAAGTGATTCAAATATGCATCCGTCTATAATGCAGGCTTTAAGAAAAATATAAAAAATGTTGTTCAAAGGATTTAAAACGGTTTAAATTTAAACAGCAGGGTAATTGACTTTTTAAAATCAATGTTTTTTTACTTCCTCATATTTAAAGTACAAAAAAAAAAAGTTTTATAATCAAGATTCCAATGAATTTCCACGTTGCCTGAGATCGAAAACATGTTTTTGGAACTACATCTGTCTGTCTGTGAGCGCGATAACTCAAAAACGCAATGAACGAAACAGTTAAAATCTGGTGTGTGGTGTTTACTCCAAAATTTTGATTTCGGTCAAATTTTGAAAAAAATTCTATCGACGGGCACGCTGTCCGTTCTTGTGTACATGGACATGATAACTCAAAAACGCATCGAGCTAGATTGATGAAATTTGGTACATAGTTTTATCAGCATAATTGTAAAGGTGCATCGAATTTCGGACCAAATCATCAAAGTGTTGACTGTCCATCGGTATGTATATTTATTTATTTACTTAGAAAATGCACACTACAGAATAAACTCCAATTACAGAGTACATGATACAGAAACAAACACTAAATTAGCTGTAAAATACAAATAAATAAAAACAACAGATAGACACAGAAATCACTAATAACACAACACGAATTTAAAAAGCACACAAAATAAAAACACAAAAACCGCAAACATTCAGTCTTAAAAACATCATGAGACATATTAAACACATCAAGATCATCAGAGTACCTGTTAAAAATCTTGTAAAATTTATAAATAGAAAAATTACGTATGTAATTAAACCTGATAAATACATTTACAAATAAACAACTCTTCCTCAGACTTCTAGTCGGCACAGAATAAGTCATACGGCTCAATATCTCACTGCAATCAATGGCATCATTAATTATCTTACGATAAGATAAAAGACAAGAAAGATCATGTCGGACCCTCAAACTGTGAATGCCGAAGATATTACATAAATGAGATGAGGATAAGTCTTGTGGATAATCGGTAAAATAAGTAACGCAAAAACCTAGTTTGTACCTGTTCAATAATTTTAATTTCATTTTTATTATAAGGGTCCCAGACAAGACAACAGAACTCAAGACCCAAACGGACCCGTTTTTATATGAACGCGAAAGTCCAAAAAGGCACACAAAAATTGTAACTTATTAACAAATTTTGGACAAAACAAAAGAGGTACTGTTTTTTGACATGCATAATCGATTTTCTTCGCTATACGATGGTCTTATCACAAAACTCGCGATAATATGGAACTATAGTCAACCCCCGGCATAACAAATCCGAGATCAAAAAATCCCTCGGTTTTGACGATTGGTCCTTTTCAAATGGTCCCAACCGAACTCCTGTGCCACTAATGAATTTTGAAATGCTTGTAGCGGTCTTCAAAAGCAAGGAATTCGGATATAGTGAACCAAAATTTCCCTTCTCAAGCTTACTTCCAGCTCTTTAACGAAAAATCAATACTTAATAACACAAATACAATTAATTTCATATATATATACATACTAAAATGACAAGGTATTCAATATTTCCTATGCCACCCACTTGCAGTCTCTCAGATGATAAGAGAGCCATGCAACAAGTCGTAAAAATGTAATCTACCTGTCATCCCTGGCTGAAAGGAAACGAGAGCAAGCAGAAAATGATGTCATGTTGAGGGGGGGCTGAGGGATATGAAAGAATCCATTAGGGGCGCGGGATCCATTCTCGCTCACTTCCTATTCGGCTCCCCCGTTAACAGGCTGCAACACGCGCTGGTCACGTGTGGGAATTGTTGTCCTCGCTGCGGACCGTGGGAAGGTTTCTTTTGCTCCACAATGCTCGAGTTTCAATTAAATGCAAGGTGGTTTCACTTGCCTGCGAGGCATTGGGTGAAAAGGGTTGTGATTTCAGACCCAAAGAAAAATAATGTTAAAGTGTACTTCAGTGTAAGTAATGTTAAAAGTACTTTGTAAAAACTTTCATAGGAGATTTCTGTTGATGCGTTGCTATCACATGGATGTTGATTGTGTTTCGAAATCGATAAACAATTGGATCTCGAGATTTTGATGAATCTCCACGTTTTGGACCTTCTTGAGTCCAAAAGCACGATGAATCAAAAATTCGATAAGCTAGTTAGATGAATTCTGGTATGGTGGTGGTCTTTACATTAAAGTTGCAAATTTCAATCACATTTTGGATGAAATTCGCTTGCGGAAGGTCTATCTCTTTCTGCTCGTCCACCGATGAACGCGATGACTCATAAGAGCAGCCAGCTACATGGAAGAATTTGAATATGTCGTCGTCGTTCAGGCAGAAGTCAATAAGTCCACAAAAACTTTTTGCCAGACTACTGCAGTCAATTAGAATTTGTATTTAATTATTCCGTGATAGAAAGCTGCTATCTAAACATTAGTAAATCAACCATAGAGGCTAGAAATGCGTAAAATAATTTTTACTATTTATCGTAACAACTCAAAATTACTTAAGTTTAAAATGGCCACATCTCGAAACTATAGTTTTGGACTTAGTGACTTCTGCCTGAACGACGACGAGATGATTTTTACACTAAATTTATAGATCTGCGTCTAGAGGCGAAGCTAAAGGCGGATGGCACTTCGAAAGGGGAGGAAAAATCAGACATCCAGGGAAACAATTTTGTAACTAAGAAGAGCAGGGGCACTATCTCAATCATTATGGAGCCATTGAAAGAGTTCCCAGCAAAACCATGATTCCACCTCCTCTATAATTGTCTCTTTCTCTAATGTAAGACTGGTTGTACTTGGTCTCCAATTTTCTCCAGATAAGAGAAGGACCAGAATCATTTTCCGAAGTAAACTTGGATTCATTTGTATAGAGTAAAGATATCCACTGTTCTCTGGTTCAAGTATTGTGCTCTCTGGTTCAGCATAATTGGGCACGTCTCTCCAGTCAGGTGAGAGGAACGAATACAAATGGTCTTCATGCATGCATTCTTACATTACGAAGACGACTTTACGCTATAGAAGAACATGTTATCCTTGTTGCTGAAACCGTATCAAAAACGTGGTAGAGAACAGTAGTGTTCCTCATTCTTAATTAAGCTAAACTATTTAGCTACTAAGCTATAACTAAGCTAAACTATCTAGCTACTAACCTATAACAAAGCTAAACTATTTAGCTACTAAGCTATAACTAACCTAAACTATCTAGTTACTAACCTATAACAAAGCTAAACTATTTATCTACTAAGCTAAACTATTTAGCCACTAAGCTAAACTATTAGCTACTAAACTATTTAACTACTAAGCTATAACTAAGCTAAACTATTTAGCTACTAAGTTATAACTAAGCCAAACTATATGCCTCAGCTAAAATTATTTCCATCCATCCGACTGTCTTCCACCCTAACGATTGGACAAACAATTTTTCTTGGATATAACCAACAACAATTTCAATCCAAAATGTAAGGTCAATAAACATTATTCAGAAACACATACAATTTTAACAAGGGCTTATCGTGAAAATAAGATATATAATTGACTAATGGCCTATTACATAAATAAAAAACATTGGTGACTGTTTTTTACATCTGATTTAATGAATGAAACTATTTTTTTATATACAAAGCATATTATTTTTTTTTAAATGAACGTCGAAAAACAGATTTTTCCTTTTCTTTTGGAAGTGAAGGAATTTTAAATCCAATGTTGCCTGTTAAAAAGTAAGAAGCTATAAAATTTATTACGGATTCCTCTTTTGCGAGAACCATCGTCTATAACTGGAGGTCATTTGATTTCGGTTTTTTTTTGCATATTGTGAAACAGATTGTTCTGTATTCACTTACCTTCATTTAAAGTAGAACAAGATAATATTTTATCCTTTTCTTTCACAAACTACAATAATAATAATAATAATAATAATAACACCGCACCATTAATTATTATAACAGTTAATGGTACGAATAGAAAAGAATGAGCTTAACTTGTTACTTAACGGATCTCAGAGTTAGCTGCGTATCAAAAAATGAAAATAAAAGTTTTTTAAAACACACTTTTCCACTTTTCTTAGTGTACAAAAAAGTAGAATTTTTCATTTTAATCACTTTCTACATTTTATTCTTTAATTTATAATTCTTAATTATAAACATTATGATATCTTGAAATCAATTATTTCTCAAATTCATAACCAGATGGCGCCATTTGTATATGATCAATATATAATTAAATTAATCGACTGATTTATAAGGAAGTTCTGAAAATAATAAGACTGTGTATTGTCAACTAGAATATATAACTGCAAAAAATTTGAAAAATCTAACACTTAAGGAAGCGAGTAAAAAAATCGATTACAAAATTCCATCTTTACAAACACGAAACAAATCAAGTTAAATAAAAGCGTTTGTAACTAACCTAATTTCCTCGTTTTGGTGAAAATTTTCGAAATTTGTTTTATTTGTTCAATTTATAGGCCATACATTTAGGTATCGAAAAATGCTTTATTTTTGTTTCTACGATAATTGCAAGTAAAGTTAAAGCATAAATAATATACCGTAAGTTACAATTCTGATACCGGAAGTAGCAATTTAAAGAGCCTTAAAAATGCAAACAATCAATTTGAACAACTATTTTTTAATTCTTAAGCAATATATTGTCTAAAAATATAGATTTAAGCTTTCTTTACTAATCTTTATTGTTTTATTGGTATTTGGGGGCTTTTTTTTTGAAAAATACAACACAAAAGTAACAATTACAATAAAAATTATTTTCAGTCGCTCATATTGCAGTTTTATAATTTAATTCCATTTATTTTGAACTGTTACATGTTTTCATATATTTTGAAATATAAATTTATCCATTGATGCCTAAAATCACATGGAAATTGGCAAAAAGCTGATTCAGATATCGAGACTTCAGCCACTACATACTACACAAAATCATTCAAAAAAAAATCTAAAAACGGAAAAAAAATTTGACGGGAGGCTGTCTCTGCGAAATGGCCGCTGGGATTGAGGAAGCGTAGACTTACTTACCTTACTCAGCTGTGACTTTCTGTGACTAAAGTTGTTCTATGAAGTAGCTCTATGTGACTTTGACCTATGCTCTATGACCTTTCTCTGTTAAATGAAACTAAAACCAACTCAACTCAATTAAATCGATGGAAAGGACAACTCAATTAAATCAACAATTGTTAATAATAATTGATTAAGGGCAGTTAATTAATCGATTACTCAACTGTGACTTTCTGTGACTAAAGTAGCTCTATGTGACTTTGCTCTATGACCTTCCTCTGTTAAATGAATTAATCTGAAATGAATTAATTATTCATCTGTTAAAATCCAGTTAATATACCTCTCACAACCGATGCGTACGCGCGCATCGGTCGCTGTGACGTCATCAAAATGTTTCATGATTTTCACCAACTTTGCAACTCGACTGTGGCTAAACCGTAATTCCGAATTCTAAAATTCTTTTTTCAACCTTCAATTTAAATATTTCTCTGTTAAATGAAACTAAAACAACTCTCTATGTTATTTAGTTGCGGAGCTATAAGCGTTTAAAAATACCACGAAAAGCGTCATAATTTTTTCCTTTCCCGACACACCATTAGACCACTATGGAGAGACGTAAGTTTACGTGAAAATACAAAAGTAGTTTAGAATCAAGCGAAAGAGGGGTTCACTTACAAATATGGCGAGTTTTAAGATTCTAAAGCGAGTACAACATTTTTTTTCTACTGTATGAAAATTGTACTGTAGAAAACACGTTTTCTGAGAAACTGTGTTTTCCGATATTTTCCTTCTTGGCAAACATCATTTTGGAAACTGTTTTTAAAGTATTCAAATGAAATTCGGCCAAAATATTTAATTTGTTTCTAGCTATGCTTTGAACTAAAATCTAAGCTCTCTGCCTGTATTTATTTATTTTAATGACTTTTTAGTGGAAAAAAAATCGATGATTTTTTTTTTTTTCAATTCGAGTTTGTTCACGAAGTTTGGAATATTTTCAAAATCTTTAGAGGTACTAGAAATCTTTAATCTATCATAACACATATAAGCATATTAGCTATGTACTGTGCAAAAATTGATGAAATATATTCAATAGAATTTGTTATAGAAGGTTTGGCGAAAGTGCAAATTTTCACTAAAATTTTGCTGAAAATTGACTATATTTTGAAAGTCAATGAAATTTTCAATGAAATTCCATTAGAATTCTTAATTTTATAACTCATTTTAATTTAAAACATTAATTTTTCATCAAAATTTTAAAAATTAAAAAAAATTACTCCGAAGGTAATCGCATAACTTAAAAATTAAATATTTTGAATGAAATGCAAAAACAGTCGTAAGGAGTACTGGCATATAAAGGTATGTATTTGGTATATCCGAAACAAAAAAAAGTGATATACAAGAATAGTAGGAAATCATTATGCATTTTTACAAGTTAAAAGCAGAAATATAAACATCACTGCTATGAACCCTTTCGCGTTCATTGGTTTCGCTGTGAAACCACACATTGAGCGTTTTTTTATTGCGCATGGGCTAGACTCAGTGTAAATTTTCTTTCATAACTTAAGAGCCAGATATAAAGGCCAACATATATAAAAATTCCAGATCAATACCGTTAGTATTCACAAAGATATCGGCATTGCAAGAGCTAAATTGCTTTTGATTTCTAAGAGGAACAAAAGACGAGAGTTCTTGCGCAAATTGATATATATTTTTTAATATTGAATCTTCGAAAGTAGTATTGAATTTTATGAAGGATGAATATCCTGAATACTCACGTATACTTATAAATTAAATACATAATTTAAATTGCATTTTGATGATAACTTATTCGGAGGAAAAACAACCCGTTACCGTTCATTGGTTTCAATGTAAAACCACAAATTTCTTCAAAATAAAAAAATGCTAATTTTTTTTTCTTTATACATTTATGATCAACTACATGTATAACACTCAATGTTGAAATAAATTTAGTAATTTTCAAAACGAAACATGTAGCGAACTTGAAAGGGTTAAGAAACCAGTCGTTTGTTTCAATAGCAGCATCTGGATTTTTTAATTTGTTTGTCCGGCAGATGTGCAACGACTTCATTTTACTGTCCCGAAGGTATCGAATTCACCACAACTCAGCTTAATTACTTTAGTTCCGATCTATCAGCTATAAATTTTGTTTAGCGTCAGCCGAGGGAGAGAAGTAATGGCCACGGTCTGAAGTTGGTGCCGTCACTGCTCTCATTTAATAGCTCGGTGACACGCGACACAAACAAAAATTGTTTCACTGCCCCTGATCGTGACGTCACGCCTGGCCTAATGTATTCACCAATCACATCCGAATTGGAGACATGCAATTGCTAAATTGTCAAAGTAAGCTCACTTTTATCAGACCACGAAAAGTCTCCATTAGATTCGTTTTGAGCAGATCTGTAATCGGAAATATTTCCGATTACAGGATGGAGCTAACTGGCCTATCCGGGACCAGAAATATAAAAATTTGAGATGCTTTGTCATTTATATTAGTAACAATTATTGTTAAAATGGGGACATTACAAAATTGTCGAAATCTTCTGTAAAAAGATATCAACTTCAGAATATATATTTTCTTTTTATCTCAAAGAAAAAATACAATAATCTGAGGTTGACCGAATTATTTGAAACTAGATTTTTTACACACTTTTATTTAAAGTAACATATTCCATATTTTCTTTCACTAGCATCATCTAATACAGGGTAGAGTAAAGATAACTAATTTTCACTTTGCATATTCAGATTTTAAATTTGACGAAATTTATGATATTCAGAATTAATTAAAATTTGCTGCGTAACTATTTTTAATTATTCCTTTTTGATATCATTGAGCAATGTTCTAGTTTCTATTTTTTTTTCAAACTCTGGGGTCGTGGCAGAAACTTCCTAATGGAAATGGGGCCACGAAAATTTTTCTCATCCAAAAGGGAGTCACTGATACAAAATATTTAGAATAGATGATCATGTTAATCAGTATTAGCATCATCTAAGGCTAAGGAAGGAAATATTTCGAAATTTTTACTTAGCAGATAAAGATTTTAAAGAATTAAATTTAAATGAATGTTTCGGGTGATGGAAAAAATGGAAGGCTTCATTTTTTTGCTACATTAAAAAAAACACTTTTCTTTATATTATTATATCGCTGGAATATTGGTTTATATTTGTTTTGCTGCACATCAAATATAGAGGGAAAAAATACCAAAATATTATTGCAGGTTCTTCTTTAATTTCAGTCAAATAAACTAATTAAATTTTTAACATCTAGATATGTGTAATATTCGTTTCTAATAGCTGTTTATTACCTCCTTTCTTCTCCAAATATAAAGAAAATTTTGTTTCACATCTTACAGATATAGAGGGGAAAAATCTGATAGTTTAGTTTAGTTATATTAACGTCCCGTTTTGAAGCAACACGAGGGCTATTTTGGGACGGACCTCGTAATTTTGAACCTCGGTCAGATGACGAGGACGACACCTGAGCTGGCACCCCCCTCTCCAAACTTCCACGCCACACCAACGGGGGAAAAATCCGAAAATATAGGTGCAATTTCCATCGCAGCATTCAGTCATTTTTTTAAAATCTAGAAACGATATCAAATGAGCTAGTCAAATATAACTATTTATTGGTAAGTAAAAAACGGGACAGTCTAGGACAAAGAATCGAAAATTGGGACTGTCCAAGCCAATCCCTCACATTTGGTCACTGTATACGAATAGAAACATTTTGGAATTTAAAATTAGTTTTTTTTTATCATACCTTTTAAAATTAGCAGATTTTTTAAAAATAATATTATGCATATCCTTCCAGTAAAAATCATCATTCCTAGTCATTTTTCTAATCCTGGAAAAATAGTCAAAATTCGGGATTCTCCCAGCTAATCCTCAACTTCTGTTACCTTCTATTTACTGCTTACGTCACATAACAGCGCAAAACAAAGTACAGTTATTATGTTTGTCATTGTCTGTGACGTCACCCGATTTGATTCCATACCTCTCCTTTCACTTCCACATTAAAGTAAATCCAAATTTTTACCACGCAAATGCTATCACTCCCTCTAAATTCACTACATCAGCATTAAACTTCTTCAAAGATAGAGCCACTCGAACAACCATCCCCCGATACGGGAACGGCACTTTTAACTTCTAGTGACATCTTCCCACACTTTGAATGCATATATTAACACTCTACCTCTGCACCCCACCCCTGTGATCTCTTTCCCGCGCAAATTCACGGTCGCGTGTAGAAGCATAGAAGGGGGGGGGGGGGGGCGTTGATTGGGGGGGGGGTTTGTGTGAAAAATTGGGGAACCTCGTTCCCAGGACTTGTCGCCACAGAACATGGGCAGTGTTTGGATATTTGCACGGTGAGTTATCATCGCGAGGGCGGGTGTTGATACCAGGTGGAAAATGAATTCTTTTTCGAAAGTGAAGTTTCGAATGTTTACATTCTGTTTGGAAAGATAGTGTTAAAGTGGTTTCTGAGAGTAGGAATTGGTTTTTCTTCTTTTTCTAGAAACCTTTCATTTTACGCAACGTCCTTTTGCAGGTGACGAGGTAATATCTTTTCTTTAACTATAGGTTGGTTTAAAACAGAATTAGCATATTTAAAGAGACCAGATTTTCTGAACTTCAATCTGGGACGCTCTGCAAGGCGGATGCATAATACCGGAATGGGAGTGGGGTGTGGAGGAAAAGGTAGGGGCACAGGGTGTAGAGTATGAGAAAGTCCAAAAAAATAATCACTAATAATTAGCAAAATAGTTAATTATATAAAAAAATATCAAGAAAAGTTAGAAGATATAAAAAGCACAAATCTTGCTAACTTTTTTACCATTTCACTTTTTCACGGACATTCATCTTTATTAGTATTAGAGACGAAAGCTTATGACGTATAGATATGTCATCAAGGATCGCCTGTCCCCCACCACCCCCCATTTTCGAACGATATCGAAAAAACATTTCTCCACGATACATTCTCTATATGCTTTTTAGATTTCGTTTGAAAATGCGGGGTGGTAGGGGGCAGGCAACCCTTGATGACGTATCTAGACGTCATAAGCTTTCATATGAAATAAAAATTATCGAAATCCTTCGAGTGGTTGGGGCTGGCGAACTGTCTGAAGGTTTTACCATATTATTTTAAATATATATATGAATAATTTTATTCTAGGAATTCTATTTAAAATAATAAATTAAATGTTGATTTTCAAATCAAGTGACTTTGTTCAAAATTGGATAAATTTCCTAGGAAAGAAATGCTGCTCTCAGAAACCATCGTCATGAATAATTGATAAATTTCTATATACTTCTGATTAAATTAATGCTTTATAAAAAAGAAACTTATCTGAAATGAAATTCAAAAAATCTTTATGACGCTAAGGCGATAATAAAGACTAAAAGTTTTGAAAAACACGTTTTTATTAGTGTTCTAAAAAAGCTGAAAATAATTTTTTCATCAAAAATATGGACGTCAAAACAAAATCTTAAAAGCGTGAGGCACTCATAAAAGTACACCTATCAAATTGGGATTTTAATTCCATTTATAATATATTTTAATTTTTAATGAATGTTTAGGAAGTTTCTTTCTTGTCACATTCATTGTGGCTCCGTTTCTTTATAGAGTTGTTTTCAGCGCCTCACACTTACGATTGTGTTTCGACGTCCATGTTTTTTTATTTAAAAAAGCTATTTTCAACTTTTTATTGCACTAATGAAGAGAAGATTTTAAAAACTTTTATTTTCATTATTTTTTAATTTTTAGTAATAAATTTCAAAATTCATTGTTATATATCTTAAAGAATCTTAAATGAATTTCTCCAATACACTACCAGATGGTACCATGCATATGGAATCAAAATGTGATAAAAATTAATTTATTAACTGATAATCAAGTTTCGAATATATTAAAATATTTTATTGTCAACGGGAATACATTACTGTACAAAATGTTAGAGTTCTAGCACATCAGAGAGTGAGTTAAAAATCGATTGCAAAATTCAATCTTTGCAAACCAATTTAAATAAAAGCAAGAAAAACAATTATTTCCACATTATAGCATTATACTTATCAATGAAATTATTTTAATGTCTTTTAAAAGAATCATTAGTTCAAAAAAGGCTTTTCACTGCAAGTATTTAATAAACTAAATAAAAATTTGAAAACCATTAAATAGGACAAGGACACGCATTAGCTCTGCGTCTGTTTAAAGTAAGTCTTCTTATACAAGAATCGGTATTTCTCTTCATTATTTAGCGTCTAGAAAACCTCATTTTTTATAACTTTTAGGCAACGTCATTCATTAAAATCATATACAGTTTTGTTAATGGTGTTGTACAAATGTTTCACACGTCAGAAATCGGCAAACTAATCGGACCTTATACTGTAGAATCAAATTACAGGATCTTGGTAGCAGTTAAATGCCATACAAAATAATAACAAAAAAAGAAGCACAAATTTCATTTTAAATCCCGCACTATACGTTTTAAAACCAACATTTTCATTTCCATCAACTTGAAAGTTAGACAGTTTGACTAGAAAGCCAATGCATATCTCCCTCCCCAATTTTGAAGTTGAACCATTTTTATGCAACACAATGGATTCCCCCCAATCGTATCGACATAACCACTTATTACAGAACCTGCGGTCACAGTTACTATAGAATTTTAAAAAGGAGTTCTTTCAGAGTTGATCTCGTTCCCTTCACCAGTCCACTCCAGTGAAACCAGTGCATTATTTTGCGTCGTTCAAGGATCAGTGTCTCGGGTAGGAAAGAGCTTAGTAGAGAATGTTTTGCACATGGTATTATAAATCTCTTTGTTCTGTAGTCACCCGCTGTGTTGTGTCTTTAAGTGGAAAATCTGTCGCGTTTGCTTACCCCATGCGAGTGGTGCACATTTCCTCAGAATTATTCCATTTTTTAAATAAAAACATTAATTTAAAATTCCAAGTCAACTTAATTACATTAAAACGAAAAAAATACTATTAAATCGGATGACGATAATTGTGAAGCAAATATTTGCGAAAAGAATCAGTCGATATTTACAATATTTTTCACCATGTCTGTTCGCTTTTACCATTAGTCTCGTAAAATAAAATTCCTTACACCACATGCGTGGTACATATTTTCTTCGAATTATTCCATTTTTTAATTAAGGAATCGATTTAGAATTCTAAGGCTGTTCAATTCTATAGAAATGAAAGAAACCCTATTCTATTGTCTGATGCTAATTGCGAAACAAATATTTATGAAGATTCAGACTATTTTTTCGATCTTTTCTCTATCTAGTCTCCTTTAAACAATAATATTTTTAATTGATTTCATTTCAAATTTGCAAAAACAGTGTCAATTTCTATTGCAAAGTATGGTAGCCAAATATTTTTAATTACGAGTGTAATTATTTAAGAACGTGTTAATTAAAAACGTATTTGCGGCTAGCAACCACCTGCTTTTGTCAAGCCGGAAAAGAGTTGACTAGAACAGGAACGATTTCTGTAGTATTTTTTACTATTTTACTAGATGAAAATATAATTAATAAATTTTTAATTACCATCACTGTAATTATTTTTCAGCATGTCGGCTGCATTGCTGCGATAAATTCACATTTACATGATTGAACTATTGGACGATTGTATTTCAGGATAATTTTTTAAACTATAGTTAATCAATAGCAACTCAAGTTGACAGGAAGGGAAAGATACCCAGTGTATCATCACACCCAGTCCTTGATCTTATTCTAATGTAGTATTTAGAAGAAACTAATATATTTCAATAGAATTCAGTTTCAAACAAAATAACCGATGTTCTGTGTAATAAAAGTGTATATTTTAAACGAATGTTGCTTGATATCACGAGTTCTGTCAGTTTTCCTAAGACGTGCAGAAACCTATATTATGTCATTCGACGGTGATGTAGTCACTCAGCTTTCTACGCATTCGTCAAGTTGAGTTGGAATTGACTACAGCTGATACTTCTGCAAAACATACTCTACGTTAAAATCATCTGATTCACTGTCTTTTTTCGAAGATTCTGACAATAAAAGTGCCTATAAATTCTTCATTGTATATTTTAACAGCAAAGTTTTTATTCATCGCTGAAATACCTCAAGTTTTTAATCGCGTATGCAGTTGTGATGCTTCTACAACCGCATCGCACAGGAAATGCGAAAGGTTTCGACGCTGGAGAAGCGTGACAACAGTTGTTTTGCACAGCAGGCAGATGACCACCTGCTCTTGCAATTAAGAGAGGGGACCGGCAACTGGCATTTCATTACAGCATGGCATTTTTTTCAGCTCCCACCTTACAGTCTAGCAGTGTTAATTGAATTATGAGATAACATTTTCTTTATGTTTATAAGGCTTGCATATCGAAATTAAATTTCAGTTTGAAATGTGTTTTTATATCTTGTGCAATACAGATATTTGCTTAGAGTCCCTTTTTAGACACTTCTAAAAAGGCATCATAAACTCGCAAGAGTTATTTTTTCAACATACATTTTACAAAAAAGTATTTTTAAGTATTCGTTACTTTTATATTCAATCGATGGCAGAAGTATTAAGCGTTCAGTTTGATAGCGTAGCCTTTTTATTTTCAAGACAGACTCGGAAAGTAGTTTTTTGCAATGTCAAGAAGAAAAGGGCGAGTTTATTCAATTAATTATTAATTAATTTACTTGCATTTAACAAATATATAACTAAATACAATTTTATGTGTTTGTTTTATGTTTTCTATATTTGCATCTTTATTATGGAATAAACATACAAATATAATGTTTTTATTCGGAATTTCACATTATTTTAGACTTTTTTTTTTTTTTTACATTTTGCATTATGTCCCTGCATAGGGGCGCTAGGCTTAGGAAGGCACTAAAACATAAAGTTTTCATGCAGGATTTTTTTTAGCAATTTTGCAGTTGATTTCACGACATGTAATATTAGTATACAAAATATTATTGAAAAAAACGCGGCGTGCGCATTAATGGGTTCATTCATCTTCAGATTTCTTCAAACTGTCTTTCATTTCGGAACTGTTGTTTCTTTCGTTTCTGTTTAAAATCGTTTTAAGTGCAATGAAGGAAAGGCTTAATATTTTTCAAGGAACTAAACTGTTAATTCCAAATTTCCGTGTGAATACCTCCCTCTTGCATTTATAATGCCGATGTTGTTCGTCATTAAGATGAATTCTTTTCTCCATGTATTTCTCAAATTACACGTTTTGAAATTTGCTGTTAATACAATACAGCGTCAATCATTCGTATCGTTGGAAATCCGTATTAATTAGCGAGAAATAATAAAATGTTTTACAATTAAACAATAGGAACAGTATTGTGAGTTTTGAGAGTTAATCCCTTCAATTAAGTTTTTACACACAGTAGCGACTCGGCTATCCAAGAATTTCTGAATTAATCAAAAGTTATTAATCTAAAAATGCTCTCAGTAGTTTCACTTTCTTTAAATTGGTTTTTATTTCGCTACTTGTGGAGTCAGGCGCCCGGGTTGCTACACGCCGATTGCTGCCCCAAATCGATTAGACTGCCGTGGATCGCTATCTTTATTAATCTTTCATTAATATTTGTACACGCTTTTGTGTCGAGATCAGTCAGAGTTTTATTTGTGTTGTTATATACTACTGTTTTTATTATGGCGCCTAAAAGAAGAAAGAACTATTGTTTCAGTGGAGGACAAATTAAATGCAATAAAGAAAAAGATGAAACGCAGTAAAAATTTGCAGATTATAATAGTTTTAGCAGTACAATGTTAAAATGAATCATGAGGATGGACTGAATGCTATTAAAGTAGCCTTGAAAACAGGGCCGACCTTTAGCCGATTGGACCAATTGCTCCAAATAGTGCCCCGCGCCAGAGTGCAAGAAAGAATGTACTCAAGCTTATTCAAATCAAAATCAAGTATCGTTTGGATTTCAGGAATTTAGGAATTTTTATGTTTTTAAATTCGCTTGAAAACCAATGTTGTCCAATTTTTCCCTTGGAGCTGGTTGACATTGTTTCAGAAGACAACAGTCGTGGCCAAGTTTTCCTATTGTAATAAAAAATAAAATTGCAACAGGCAGTGTAAAAAGTATTGCGTTACTAATAAGGCATGCTGCTTTTACAAGGGGTGGGGAGAGACGTGGCTTTGTCTTCATCCTTTGGTTCTACATGAAGGCAGTGACATTGTTTTGTAGAAAGAACTGTGTATTTTACGTTTCCTTTCTGTAAACAAGAGCAAGTTTACCAAACCGCGACAGCTTTTGACTGTCCCAAGATATTGGTAGTTTTTGAAGACATTCAGCTTCTGAGACTCCCATGAAGTGTAGAGATACACAAATACAGACTTTTTAAAAATTAAGAATACAGTTATTCTCATTTAACATAATTCTTTATTATTTTTTCTTTCAGATTATTTAAAGATATATCATCAATACTCCACTTAAGAGAAGAAATTACAATTATTTAAATTCTCCAGAAATTAAATTAATCAAAATATGCATATTAGAAACCTCGAGAGATATAAGAGCAATTTTTTAACCAATTTAATTTCGTATATTAACTTTAATCATAATATATATTGCGAAAAACTGTTTGTTTATAAAAATTTTATTGATTTACTATAAAACCATTTGGGTGTTATTTGTTATACAACAGAAGAACAAATATTAATTCATTGTGAAGTAGTTTCTTTAAAGTTTTCAGAAGTGAACAGATGTTGTAATTATGCGGTTACTAACATTTATTACAGCCGATTGAATAACACTTAACATCTGAACATGTTAACATTTTCTCTGTTGTACTTAATCTGAATGAGTTAATTATGCCTGCCTCAACTTCACAGTAAAAATGTTCTTCTATTAATAATTTTTTAACTCAGAAAAAAATTAGATTAACAATAAAGTTTAGGGAACTACACGCATACATTTAGCAATGAAACATCTTGATTCTTGAGATTCTGTATATTAGCATCTTAAAACATGTATAGTTGTTACGTGTTAAAAGGTACATTATTCAAATCATAAATTGTTTCAGGGATTTTATGAACTGTCACAGTCTTAAATCGTTGACATGAACAACAATCTATTCCTTGAAAAAAAGTATGGGAACTTTTTATTCTTTTTTTTTCATTAAACATATGCATTCCTAATGAATATGCAAATACAGTATAAGTTGCCGTTATTATTACAGATAAATTTGAGTAATTCGAATTCGTCGGTAATTAGAATTATTTCTCTGGTCGTTCCTTGATTTTCCTTTTAGTGTAATGTTTAAATCTCTTAGGTAATTAGAATTTTTCCCTTAGTTCGAAGTCAAGATTGAAAATTGTGATTTTTAAGTGTATAAAAATATTTCTGAATTGTTTTCGATAATTAAATAAATCCCTACTTTGTGTCGTTAGTGATCATGAATGAATAACTTTTTAAGGCCCTTAATTCACTCGAGTAACTTAACTGTTCTCGAGTGTATCCCATCAAAAAAGCAATAAAAAATATCTCACTTTTTGAATTCTTTAAAATTAATTTTTAAGTATTAAGTAAGTTTATTAAAATTATTTTTAAATTATTAAATTTTTATTAATAAATATTAATAATTTTATTAAAATTTTATATTGTTTATTTATTTATTATTTCTTAAAACTTAAATATATCAGGCTTATTCAGAATTGTTTCCAATTGGTCCCCGCATCTACAAAGGCCGGCCCTGTTTGAAAAACACTGTACAGCAAGAGGAAGCTCAAGCACATACTCGTTACTTATCATAAATTAGCGTAATATAGCAGCTAGAAAACATCGATCTACAGGGAAGCAACGTATAATCACAAACTTTATTTAAAAAAAAAAAAAAAAGCTAATTGTTTTGTCTTTATATATTGCTTTTAAAGTTGCCTTGCCATATAACAAGATAGCCATTTTTATTAAGATAGGCATAGATAATTAGTTTGTTGGTTGCATACATTCCCTTTTTATCTTGAAAATACAGTACATCATGAAAGATATTGTTTAATACGGAATATTTTATATAAAATATGATCTCTGTCTTTCATTATTATCCGACATCAATAATCCCCGTTTATGTCGAATAACTGACACTTTGCTGTATATACCAAAGTAAGGGGTTTTTTTTAATAATTGTTATTGAACTTAGCTACTAATCTGTATTTGTTATAGACAACAGAGACATATTTAATCTGTCAGAAATCTTGAAGAGCCAAAATTTTAATATCTTTTTAACACCTACCGTATTACCTTCTCTATATTTATTGAGAAGAATATGCCCGTCATATAAAAAAAACTTATTAAGTGAAAAGGGCCAAATTTTATTCCAAAATAATCTCAACTAAAATGGTCGATTTTTTTTTGGTATATATTTGCTGTATATTTTCCAACCTCTTCAAAACCTCTTAGAAAAATTAAATAGCGTTTTCGTAACAATGATTTTAAAGTTTATTACTTTACCTTCAAACCCGATGTGCTCTTCTATAAAACCAATGGCACCTGTCACATAGTTTACAGTTCTTAAGCTTACTTATTAAGTGAAATTGATACGATTTTAAATAGAGGCCATAACTTATTCAGTTAACATTAAATATTTAAGCAAAATAAATAAAAAAAACGAAGCTTAATTTTAAATAACAAACCATAATCTTTTCTTAAAAGAAATTATTCTAGTTCCTCTAAATTCATTAAATGCGTTTGTACAAAAATGTTATTAAAATATTTTTCTTTTCGTGATGCTGCGGAACTTGGCTAAATCTACCGTTTTTAATTCGAATTTTTTCTCTGGTCCCTAGAATGTGTTATGAACATAATATTAAAATCTCACCTATAATTCGAATTTTTTTTGGTTAATTCGAAATCAAAACTAAAAAATGTCGAAAAAATAATTTGTGTCCAAAATTATTTTCGTCAATTAAATACATCCGTACCTTGAGCCCTCAGTGATCGTGAACGAATTATTTTTAAAACTCCTAATGTACTGGAAGGCTTTTCTGCTGTGCAATGCATCCAATAAGAAAAGCAAAAAAGTTTTTCACTTAAAAAAAAAAAAACTTTGAACACATTAGATGTGATTTGTACTATTTATTTTAAATTTTAACATGCAATTGTTGTATTCAAAGCCTATATAATTCGGATTAAAACGACTTACTTATTTACTGAAATTATTAACTTTAGAATTATTAAAATGCTTTAACTATAATTCTTATTACTTTGTTTATTAAAATTACTTATCGTTTATTTATTAATTACGTGTTATTTATCAGAACTCTCAAATATTTAAAATAAATCTCCACTACCATTTTCAGCTTAAAAAATGCAGCTTTCTCTGGCTCTTCTCATTTTTAGACCCAGTGTTTCTTAATTCGAATTGGAGGAATCGATTTTTTTTTTGTGGTCCCATTAGCTTTGAGTTAATCAAGTTCCTCTGAAGTTTTTTCACAATAACATCGATTAATTTGAAATTATCTAATAGTCAACCCTTAAATTAAAAATAAAAAGAAACCCCAAGAGAAAAATTAAAACACCATTACAGAGCGATAACCAATTTTCTATTCTACGAACTTCAGCAAACACTTAACATACTCTTTCGCACTTTTTCCCACACTTCTATCTGAGCAAACTTTCGCACTTTTTTATTCCCAGTAGATGTTATCACTTCAAACAGAACATGGCCAGGAGCTCAGAGCATGCTGGTCTACAGAAATCCGCCAACACAAGAGTATACAAATAGAGCCGTCGTAAGCTGGGCCCAAGATAAGGCCAGCACGTGCTTTATCGAAGATCGTACTCCTTTTTCCGTGCGAACGCGTGTTTAGGAAGACCGTGAGAAACGTTAAAAACTAAATGAAAACAGATTACGTAAAAAAAAAGAATAATAAAAGGGGGGAGGTTTGCTAACAGAGGATCCCACGCTCGAAAGCAACCACCCGCGTACATCTGGGCATAAGGCCAGCCAATCAGCGCACGCGACTCGCATCCGATTCCGAAACTTTCTCACAGATAGGGGTGCCAGAAATAATAAATTATCGCAGTTTTTGTTATTGTAGTTCAAGACAATTTAGAATGCCAATGATGCTGAAAAATCTATAACTTCGAAAAGTTCAAATGTTTGTAAGCCTTTTAAATGCCACTCTTCTCAAAACTTCACATGAATTTATTTTTTAAATATTAATAATTGAACTCTAAGATAATTATGACTATTATTTGCTCAATTAGAGTAAAAATGTGTCCTTATAAAATTCCCATCAAGACAGTTGCTGTCTTTTTTTCACAAACAAAACGCAATATTTTAAGAACAAATAAAAAAAATGATGAAATATTAGTGATGTATAGAATATCTGATTTTCGTGTATTTGAAATAATAACGTTCTAATAAAAATTCTTATTTTAATTTCATTCAAAACATTTCGTAATAAAGTTTACTTAAATTAAATTAACAATAAACAAAGTTCAAAGAAGAAATGGCAGAGGGTGGGTCTGTAGTAGAATAAAAAAATCTAATGTAACAGTAAAGCTTATATATTTGTAAGATTAGATATTTTAATAAAATAGAACAATCCAAACCGATCATACATGCAGCTTTAACGACGAAATCCTTAAAATAAATAAAACGCTATTCTTTCAACAACTAAGCAAGAACAATTACCTTACAAAATTCATCACTTTATAAATTACAAATTCCACTTCGCCATAAAAATATATTCTTTGAAAAAGTAAACGATTAGCTTAAAAATAAAAATGAAAAAACTATTTAACTTTGACACAGTGGAACTTCACTAATTCGAAACTAACGGGACCACAAGAAAAATTCAATTGTTTCAAAAATTCAAATCAAGAAAAACTGGGTTTAAAAATGAGTACTGCAAGGGAAAAAAGCGTTTTTAAACGAAAAATGGCATTAAACATTTCTTTTCAAACAATTTTTAAAAAATAAGGAATTATAATAAATAAACAGTAAATTAAAAAAATAAAGTACATCAAAGTACCGTTTATACGTCTTTCAAGGAATGTCTGGATCACTCCCATCAACTGGCGTAAAACGACGTATAAATGAAAAGACGTATAATCGAAATTTTAATAAATAATTTTGATTACTACAAATTTAATACTGCTAATTGAAATCCATTTAAAGATAATAAAGATTTTTAAGATAGTACAAGTATAACGGAAATCAATAATTAAATTTTAAAATTAAACATTTATCATACAAGTGAGAAAAATCATACCTTTATTGTATATCTTGAGTACTAATTATACATTTCTTATACGACTTATGCGCATGTGAGTGGGCGTTTAATTAAGAAAATCTTTAACTATCGTCTGACGTGCTGATTGTCTGTGAGTATTAAGTGCATCATTATGAGTCGAATTAAGATCATTGAATGTTTTTCAGTATTCTTTTGACAAAAGAAATAAGTTCGAAGTTCTTCAATGGAGTCTATTGCGATTTTAAAGACTTCTTCATCATCGCTTAAAATATCAGCAGACAATTTGTCTTCTAATAGTTCATCAATTGTGAATAATTTCGTGATCATGACATCTTTATCACAGTTCACATACCAGAAAGTAGGAAATTTTCACATTTTAGAACGGAGGAAAACGACGCATAACCGAAACGTAGCATCGTATAAACGAAGTACTTTATCATTACAATGAATACGAATAAATAGGGACTGTGATGAAATAATAATAAATAATACGTATAAATGAGAAACATAAACAGTACTTTACCGTAGTAATAATTAAAAATACTTTAATAATTTTTAAAATGATAATTTCACTAATAAGTTATTTTAATAAGCAAACACTTTAAATACAACAATTGTGCAATAAAACTTCAAAACAAATAAACTCACAACTAAAGTGTTGAAAGTTTTATTTTTAAAAAAATGGGACATTTTTGCTACCTTTTGATTGAATACATTTTACAGCAGTAAAATCCTCAAATGAATTATGGGACTCCAAAAAATTATTCACAATCACTGAAGACAAAATAACAGACTTACTTAACTAATATAACAATTCAAAAATAAAAGGCTTTTTTTTACAATTTTTAGTTTTGTTTCGAATTAGCCAAAATAAATTCGAATTAAGGACGGTATTTTAATTCTATGGTAATAGGAAATTCAAATGACCAAAGAAAAAATTGGAATTACCGAAGAATTCTAATTAGTCAAGTTCCATTGTATATGTAAGATTAGAAGGTTTTAATAATATCTCACAACCCAAAACAATCAGAGATTCGTTAAAATAATTAAAACAAAATTCTTTCAAAAACTAAATAAGAATAATTTACCTTCCAAAATTCTTCACTTGAATATAAATTTTTCTTCAGCATAAAAATATACTCATTGAAAAAACAAAAATAAAAACGAAAGAACTATTTAATACAATTCTAAATCACCCGCTTGATCATCAACAGATACATTGCTAGGTAAACTTCATCATCTTCCTTCTCAGTGCATCCACCTTCACTATTTGGCGTCAATTTGGCTTCTCTTTCAGTGATCGCCAAGGCGACACACGTTCCCTCGGAAACCCGGTAACCTCCCCCCATTCATGTCCACGTTCCGAGCGTTCTCCCGCTCAGTGCCGTACAATAAGCGAAGGAAGTGAGAGTCGCGTGCCACCGACTCCGTTCGAATTTAGAAACTCGTGTGCCTTGGCGAGTGCAGGTCGTGTGCGCATCCCTCAAGCCCGTCCCCTCCGAAAAAAACATGAAGAGGAACATCAGTGACATGGATTCGGATTGTGATGACGTCTTTGGAGATGATTCGAAAGGGTAGGTGGCGGTTCTCTTAGATGTATTCCCTGACGTGAACTCTTTGGATTGTTCTTTTTAATGCTGCGATACTTAAGCGATTTGCTTCTTTCAAAAAGACTAATACTAACTTGCTTTAACTTTTATTTATTAATTTTTAAGAAATTATTTTATGGACCAAACAGAAGCATGGGCTTCTTTAACTTGTTTTCTTTTGTGATCAATTTTTATGGGAATATTTCGCAATCTAAAATATTTTGTCGCAACTCCGGAGTTGAAAATAAATAGGAAGTTGAAGCATTAAAAATAACTAAGCAAGCACAAATTCAATTTAAAATATTTACTTTGCGAGATAGTTTTAAAAAACTATTTTTTTTCTTTCTATAATATGGTCGAGGTAGCCGCCTTGAATGTTTTCGAAATATTGAACTTCGTGACCCACAGTTGAAGAAACTCTGCAATAAGTTATTCCAAATAATTGTGCTGTTCCCTATTGCTTATAAATTATTAAATTTTATGTAGCATTTAAGAAGTGTACGCTAAAAAATAAGATTTGGAACTTAATATCTACTTACTGTAAGATATTTTAAAACTGTAATATAAATTTCATTTTTTATCACACAATAAATTAAATAGTTTTATTTTATGGGTATTTTATATATAATTTAAACTGTAATATAAATTTCATTTTTTATCACACAATAAATTAAATAGTTTTATTTTATGGGTATTTTATATATAATTTATATATATTCGATATATGATCGTCTAGTCTTTAGTTTGATTATATTTACTGGTTATTTTAATTAATTTTGGAAAAAAGTTCGCCAGTGTTTAAATTTTTATGATAAGAAACGCTGTTTTAATTATTTTAAAACTTGAACGTAAAATTATTGTTCTTTTAAACATAATTGGTTTAAATTTAACTTTTACTTATTAATTTTAATTAAATTGTTACTTTTTGTAATTACTACGTGAAAGTTTGTCAATTTGAATAATTTAAAAAATGTTATGAACAAAATTATTTGACAAGATAGACATTAAAAGTATATAGTCCTAAACTAAATTATTGCTTATTGGAATTTAAAAAATATTGTCCAAAATTATCAATAAATTTTAATTACAAACAAAAAATTTAAATAAGATAATGAAACAAAAAAATTTTTGAGGCAATATTGGCAATAAAATTCAAGAATAAAATAAGTAGATTCTTTAAAATGTAAAATTTTTAGCAATGAACTTGAAGATGAACGGTACATTTTTATTCTTTTTGTAATCAATTTCTTCTTTCAGAAATATAAATATTTATTGGTTTCATTTTATAAGTTGGATAATGAAATAGCCAAATTATTTCTTAAAAATTTTTTCTCCTTCGAATAATTTTAATAATTTCGTAAAAAAAATTGTCTAACATTGAAAGGGATATTAATCTATGTCCTTTTCATGCATATTAGAAATTTATATTTTCAGAAATTCTGATTTAGAAAGTCGAATACTTTAATATTTCATTAAAATATTTTTTAAAATTTTATTTCCGAGTAATTAAGAATATAAAAAGAGGAAAAGAAAAAACAACTTTTGTGTCAATGGAACAAGTTTTTAAACGATTTTTTTTTATGAGTTCATATACTTCTGCCAAGAAATTACAGACATTTCATGGATTGTAAAATTCATTATAAATCATTAATTTATTCGCTCTCACCATGATCATTTACGGAACACGCATGCCAGAAGTTATTTTGAAGAGATTAACATTTTTGCTTTCCAGCATTAACACTCATGATGCAAAAAAGATACTTTTACGTGCATCTGTGTGTTTCAAAAAATTTTATATAATTTAAATCCATTCCAATTTATACAACTATAGCGTGACTGTTATCTTTAAATGTTTTAAAATTTTTCAGCCATATATTGTCACCATTATCTATATAAGGTTATCTGATTGGCAAATGGCAAATAAAATAACGGAAAATATCGCTTGCTAAAATGTTGGAATGCTTGTATGTTTTTCAATAAATGAAATTGCGTTTATAAAATAGTATTTTCTTTTGAAATATTGGCATATAAAAATCTTGCTCAGTAAAATTTTACGCTAATATATGGTTTGAGTATTAATATTGGTTATTATGGTTGCTTGGTTTGCTTTAAGTACTAATTAAATATTAATTTTGGTTAATATTACACGGTTTGTACTAGAATTTACCACAACTAACGCAATATATTTTTTTAGAAAAATTACTTATCGATTCTGAAAAATGATTAATATTAATTTCTTTTTCAGAACACCGACACAGAGTAATGACAGTTGCCAAATGCTTAATCGAAAAAGAAGACGTGGTGTAAGTACTTTTATTCTTTCATATTTTTTTAATTTGTGTAACAGAATCTTTAAAGAAAAGAATTAGGCATAATACAGTTAAAAATAAAATTCATCAATAACCAATAAAAATAAAATTAATTCGCACTTTTGATCTGGAGTTCTTTGTCTTGAAAATGTTTTAGAAGATTCGGTTCATTGCTAAGTTCTATGAGACGCCATGACACTTCTGAAGCAATTCGTAATTATTTTAGTAAAGGAAAGCAACTGGAATGTAAATAAGCTTCAAATGTAAATAAACATTTTTTCCTTATTTTTAATTTTAAATTTTGTTTCTAGATTATTGAAAAACGTAGAAGAGACAGAATTAACAATTCTTTATCCGAACTCAGAAGACTCGTTCCTGCAGCATTCGAAAAACAGGTAAGGAAAGTTTTGAAAATATAACATTCAAAGTATTTTTACTTGTGCTTTGTATTATTTAGGTTTATTAAGAACATAAATTACGAATACATTACTTTGTATATACATATTTTAAAATCATGGTAAATATAAAAAATTGAAATAAATTTTTAATAAAATAAAAATAAACACATACATAAGACTAACTAACAATTAAAAATATATACATAATTTAACAAAAAATTATTTTATTCCGAGTCTTTTCCCTTTTAGAAATTCGAACTTCTTATTGTACAAATAATTACAAATAGACACAATACAAACAGATTTAATTATATTTATATTTCTGCTCAAACGTGGAGCTCTCGTAATATATTACATTTTAAACTATAGAAAATTTTGAAAAGGAAGATTGAGATAAATAATTTGATTGCCTTACACAAGATTATGCTTTAAAAATGTAAAATTTGAATTTTTCTAATCTATAATAAAGCATAAAGAACACATTAGGGAAAAATTGAGAATATATTAAAAATAATGTCAATAAATGTATTTTTAAAAAATTATGAAATGTTTTAGCAATGTAAAAAGGCTTATTAAATTTGAATTATCAGTTTAGGAAATGCCCAGGTTTTTGTATAAAAATTTTATTAAAAAGTTTTTAAAAAAACATGTATTTATTGAAATTTTCTGTGCTGAATAAACTTTCAAGAAAAAATTGGATTTACTAAATTATTGATTTCACACTTACTGGTTAAATAGACTTAACTTTAATGTTAATATTTTACTGAAGTTTTGAGAATAATGAATAATGGAGGACAATTTATTTAATTAAAATATTATTTAATTTAAAATTTATTTTGTAAAAATGAGTTCGTTCCAATTCTTTGTCAATGAGTAGATATTCAGTACAATTTTTGATTTAATGCAAGATTTTATCGAAGGAATATTGCTTATGTTTAAACGATGTTGATTGCACTGAAATGTGTCGAGAGAACTTCAGACGAAAGTCAACGAGACACATGTCGAGTACGATAGGAGCTTTTACTGATAGCACAATCAATAAAAACGCACCTTAAAATGTTGTGCAACTCTTTTCTAGTTTGAATTTATTTATAATAATCACGCTAAATGTATTCTATATTTAAATACCTCTTTTGTCATTTTAGGGATCAGCAAAACTTGAAAAAGCAGAAATTCTACAGCTGACAGTGGATCATTTGAAAATGTTACATGCAAAAGGTATGCAATCTTGTATTCTATTTCCTAAAATTTTGAATCAGTTTAGCTAGGAGTTTTAAAAATTCCATTTATAGTCTTAATGAAGGAATTATTCGTGTTTTAATACTGGACAAAACTTTTAATATCTGGTGTCCTTCCATAATAATTGCCAAGTTAATTCTTCACCCTTTGATTACTAAGGGGACATATACGTCCCACCACATTTTAAAATTAGTACCAGGATGAAAAAAGCTTCGAAACTCATTGCAATATATCCCAGTTGTGGAATAAGAACAATTGTGCACATTTCATCTTTAGTCAACTAGATGGCACAGTCTGTTTTCTCTCCAAAAGGTCATCGTTTAGTGAAGACTTTTCTCCTGTGCATGTATGTTCGATAGTTTTGGTCTATTGTTAAGCGATACACTTTTTTGCAATAATATTGATGAAATATTTTAAATATATAAATAAATTTTTGCAATAATTAATAATAACCATGTTTCATTCATAAAAATGTAATATTTTTGGTTATTTGATTATTATGTCCCAGCCTTTGGTTTAAACTTTGCTCGGGGGGGGGGGGCCCTTCAAGCTATCAATTTGGTTTATGTTGAGCCTACTATTTTCTTCGCATAGAAAACTGGATAAATTTAAAGAAAAATAAATTGCAGTCAAAGGGTTAATCAATTCTTCTAGAGTAGACAACCAGTGGGAGTGTTCTAGCCTCGGTTTTCTCGTATACTTACACTATATGGTGCGTTATATGTTTAGCTTCGTAATAGGGAAGAAAATCGAGTATGCACTTTGAAACAATTACGTCTTCCCCTCGACCGATTTAGTCCGAAATTTGCTATAGATCTATAATTTTCAGGGTTCCCACTCTTATTGACGAAAAAAATTCAAGGACCTTTTACGGAAAATTCAAGGACCATAAAATTACATATTGTAGAAATTGTACATAACTGAATTTTTCACTTGAAAAACTGTAAAACGTGTCTTATACACTTGATATTTCAGTTGTTCTGGTTTCACAGGAATCAAACTACAAATTAAAATCATATAAAAAATAATAATAATAAAAATAAGTTATCAACAATTTCTAAAAAACGACCATGATTTTTTTTAATATTTGATGTCAATAGGACAAGAGACAGGGTAGAAGCAATAATGAATAACAATAGAATCTTAACTGAAAACTTGAAAGATATTGAGATAAAATCAAAAATCGTATCTAATTTATCTTGAATATCCATAAGTCAATCTCAATTGAACACTAAAGAAATTTACAATTAATAACTATTTTAGGCTTTTTGGAACAGATCTTTTATAAACCTTTATATTATAGCTTTTAAGATCAAGCCTTGCCATTTTAGTAATTCAATCACAATGTAACAATGAGTCAAACAGAATAAAAACTAAATTTTTAAATCAAAATTAATTTTATTTTTGACCTTCTAAAGAGACAATAATCAAAAGTAGCTATCAATATATGATTGATTAAAATTTTAAACAGTTGAAATAAATAAAAATAAGTCACTGATATTTAAACCGAACATTTGTTTTAGCAATGTCTAAAAAACTTACATTATTAAAAGAGAAACATTTAAAAATCTATGAATTTGTTTATTTTTTATTTAGATGCAAGAAAACTTTGCATTTTAAACCAATTGTCAAATATATAAAAGAAAAATATCAATAGAAAACACAAAAATTTCAACGTTATTTTTTTTTAAATTCTTCTTATCTTTTACACACACACACACAAATAGATTTTCCATAATAACTACTACACTTAATTTCTTGGTAATAAAGAAACGTTTGTAATAAAAAACACAAAAAGTTCAACCTTATATAAAAAAAATTTCTTCATCTTTTATAAACACACGCAAATAGATTTTCCATAATAATAACCATTACACTTAATTTTCTGGTAGTAAAGAAACCTTGGCAATATAAAATACAAATATTTAAACATTTATAAACATCTGCAGAATTCATCAGATTTAATGTTGATCTTATTATCAATTTCTTTAATTTCTACATTTTTTCTGATTGCCTTTTTTATTGAATTGGATTTTATAAACAATGAAATATCTTTCTTTCGTTCTGCTTCTTCAATGAGATTTTCATATGTTTTATCCATAGAGGAAATATGTGTTTCCAAACACTGTCTTTTAACTTTGAGATAATCCATCTAATCTGAAATGAGCTTTCGCTTGTTACTGATTCCTTCATTTATTTTTGTCTTTTTCTTTTCCTCTAAATGTAACATATATTTTTGCCCAGCAGAGAAAACAAATTTATGCATTTCAATACTAATGGGAATATTTAAAATTTCTCCATAACTTTTAATAGCATCGTACACTATACGTCGAGCAACCTAGGATTCTTGTGCCATATTTCCAACCTCAATTTTTTTATTTGTTGAAAACCCACGCTCGATTGAAGCTTGCCCATGAGATAATCTGAAAATTATTTTCATTACTGGCCATATTTTGTTATAATCTTTCACACTTTTGCTCATGTATTCATTGAAAAATATATCCAATCTGGTATTAGGTTTAAATGTCTGAAAGGCAGATGGATACATATTCACAATATTCTGAAGAAAATTTTTGTATTGAAATATGATGCCATTGCAATCAGTATCCAGAACAATTTTCTTTTGGGATAAATGCATCAGCCGTTGTTTCAAAGATTTCATATAATTTTTGGGTTGTGAAGCCGTTTTTCTTGGATCAAAGCATGAGGAATTCCTAACTAAAGCATAATTAATTGGACACTTTCTCATTAGATGATATAGCAATTTGGTGACAAAGCTGCGAGACTCACTTTTAACATTGACTCTAAGAAAGGCTTTATTGTTTTGGCAATCAATAAAAATACATGAAACTTAACAAGAATAAATTTATCTTGAGTAGCTTCCTTTATGTTCAAGTAGCTTTTGTTTTTGTTAGTGACAAATACACCCTTTTCAACATTTTGTACATAGGAAACGACATCTGACCATATTTGAATGGCCCTTTCCACTTTAGGGACATTCTCTAACCATCTAACCTTACAAAATTTAAGAGGAAATTTTTTAAGGGTGGAAAGCATCAAAAAATCTTCTCTTCTAGCAGAGCTATCCTTAAATAACCAACAAAGAGAGGTCAAAATTTCTGAAATATTCCACCCTGTGGAACTTTCACCGTATTTGAAGGAATTATGCAAGATGTGGAGACCACAACTTCCAATGGATAGGGCTTCGTGAGAATATTCCTTTTTTTAAATCCGCCTGCAAATTCTCAAAAAAATTCCAATTAACATTGGGGCCATCCATTGAGATTTGCAAAATTTTTGAAAGTTTTAACTTCTCCACACACTGGTAAAAAGCTGACAATATGTCATCAGCTTTGGCATGACCAATAAACGCCGATGTTAGATAACGAGTAGCGACTTGATCATTATGCCAGAATCTAACAAGTATATCCATCTGCTTCAGTTGAGTAGCCTTATTAAGGGTTTCGTCAAAAAGGACATACTGTTCAACACTGTCCAAACACTTAATCAAATTGGTCTTAAAATATGGAGCCAATCCGAAACAGCACACATATGCAGTTTTAGTAGCACCACACGAAAACTGTTTGGCTATCAAACTGTCTTTAAACATCTTTTCAAAAATTTTATTATTCCCTTCACAGGAATTATAGGAATATCGACTGTTGATACATTTCAGAATAAAAGGGATAAAGGGAGGAAAGGGATATTTCCTAGAACTGTTAGGGGAAGTCCGAACATAAATTCACTGTAATCCTCAAAACTGGCCATTAGCATTTCAACCCTGAACCAATTTCCTTCAAATAAAACCCCTTAAGATTGTCAGCTGTCATTGCAGTTTTTGAGGGGGGAGGGCAGGTTGTTCAGAGTATCCTACGAATCAGAGGTTTAAAGCCCCCACTTCCAAGAGAGTACTGTTTGTTTGAAAACCCGAGGGATTCCGAAGGTCACGGACTACCCCTCTTGAACTATTTTACTCCGCAGAGGGATAAGCGGTGAGGAGAAACACGAGTGCATCCCCAGAGTTTTTTCGGTGACCTTCATATTTCGCGTTCAGGAGAAAATGGGGAGCGGAGATTATCGGCGGTCGCTTAAAAATGCAAGGACCTCATCCTTTTTTCAATGACTTTCCAGGACCTAATTTCATCAAAAAATTTTCAAGGACTCTCAAGGACCGTGGGAACCCTGATTTTGGTGTCAAGACCCCATGCCAAATTTCATTTTTCTAGTTTCTTGCGTTTTCACCACATTCACAGATACAGGGAAAACAACCTGACAGTCTACAAATTGACGGATTTAGAACAATCCTGGTACACATCTATAATTCTGATGATAAATCCATATGCCGAATTTCATCCATCTAACTAGTTGCGTTTACGAATTATAGCGTTCAGAAATACACGGACGGAATGATAGATATACTTCCCGTTGATGGGTTTCTTTCAAAATTTGATAGAGATCTATAATTTTGGTGTAATGATTTCATATTAAATTTCATTCACTCCGTTTTTGAACTATCGAGTTCATAAACGGGCAGATAAACGCATAAAAACGCAAACGTTCCAAACATAACGTTTTAGTATTCAGGGAGGTGTGAAACGTGGAGATGCAGCAAAATCTCGAGATCGAATTTTTCGACGGTTACAGAAATTTTTCTTTGTCTATTTGGTACACGATAAAGTACAAATTATTAATAAACTTATTGAGTTAATGGAAATAAGAACTTTGCATTTCACCTGCATGATTTTTAATTAATCATATCTTATCTTCCAGGCTTTGATGCGTTATCATTTGATCCTCACAAGTTTGCCATGGACTACCACAGCATCGGTTTCCGCGAATGTGCTTCAGAGGTAGCTCGATATCTCGTAGCCATCGAAGGACTGGACTTACAAGACCCTTTAAGGGTCCGCCTCATGAGTCATCTTCAATGTTACTCTGCCCAAAGAGAACTGTCTTTGAAAACCTCAGTACAGCATCCTTGGAATCCATCCACTTTTGGTGCCACTCTTCCTCCTGCACCCACGCCTCAATACCCAGGTCCATCCGCTTCTATGGGACCACAAGTGACCGAAGCACCTCTTCAAAGTTCTTACAATTGTTCTGAGCCACCAAGGCTTGGACAAACCATGGACAATGCTTTCGGCTCGGCAGGGCACTATCCACGTGTAACGACGAATGCACCACCAGTAAATACCTCAACAGCACAAACTAGTGTGGCACTTGTGCAACATGGACCACCTGGCCCTACCATGGTACCCTCACTACAACAAATGTCTAGTTCAAATCAGTACCTGGGAGGACATGGATTTTCTAGTGGAGGCTATGGAACTTCAGGAGCTTTTAATCAACATGCAAGTTCGACTGGAAGGCCGTACAGGCCTTGGGGAGCTGAATTAGCTTACTAACTCAATACTTGTTTTAATGTTGTTGACATATGTAAATAATTCACAGTACTCAGTTTTATCAATAAGTGGATAGCAATGAAAAGCACTTTCCCCTATCATGCATTTTGGTATGTATGGTAAAACGCGTGTAAATTAATTACCAAATTAATATGCAACCAATGCAGGTATTTAACAAATATCCCTGATACGAGATTTCTTCAATATTTTAACCTTGTCGTTCTTTTTTTTAAATCATATATGTCAAAACCGTTAATAGTAAGACCGACGATCTATGGAAAATCCACCGTGATTTTAAATAATGTAACGTCATCGGAAAGTAATTTCTAATCTGCAAAATATAAGGTATGGAGCTTACATGTCAGTGTTTTTATACTTCATAAGTAGTTTTCTTTTATCGACTTTTCAGGAAAATGGAACTCTAAATATTTCAAACAGTCACATAATATTTGTGTCAATGAGAGCTTAAAAACAAAATAATAAAATAAAATAAAAAACAGCAATAAGCCATAAAATTTTATCAGAAATTTAAGTTCTATATTATGCATACAGTCAAGTTCTGTATTAAGTACATGCATATGACTGACCACATTTAGAGTAAGTATTGCGTCTTAGTACCATTTGTTTTAATTGTATATAATCTAAATCAAACTAGCAATAAAAATAGCTTATTATTTAACTAGACCTCATACACCCTTTTTGCCTCAAAAAGTTGGAAAATAGTTATCACTGGAATGAAAGCAGTAAAGCCTGAATAAATCTTTCTAGCACAAAAGATTAATATTTTATTCATAAATTCTTAAACCATTCATTGTTTATTGAGCCTTTTGTTGTTAAATGTCTTTCTTAGACTATGTACTACGCATGATGCGTTGCTACTTGACATCTTTTTATTCTTCCCTGTTGGCAATTTCATGCAAAAGCTGGATTGAAAACTTTCTTTAGTATTTACTATAATTTCCTTACTAGCATTTTTTAATAAAATAATGAAGGCAAGTTCAGAGGAGTAAGTTGAGCTTATATTGTGGGGAAAAAAAAACAAGAATTAAAACAATCGCAATTCCAACTATAAAATCAGCATCGAAGATTTATAAAAAAAAAGTACCATGAATAATCAGAGCATTGCTTCATTCCAAGAATTTATTACAAAATAACGTTCTTAAAAAGCTTGTAATAATGCTTTAAAAAAATTGCTAAATAGATGTGGTCTTGTAGAAATTCAAAAACATTTTTATTAGCGATTGTTTCCTTATTTTTGAAAGTTTTATATTCTACTGCATGTGATATTTTTTTCATGCATTTTTTTTTACTTACTTAAAATTCTCTATAGTTTTTAATTTACTATAAAATATATTATTTTATAAAAATAATCCTGAGAAATTACATAGCCATTTGTAACACTCGATATTCAAATTTTATAAGGAAGTTTCATGTGTCTCTTTACCTTTTCATGTTATTTACAAACGAATGTACAGTGCCTTTAACTCATTGCTTTGTATATAAAAGAAAATGCACAGAAATAATTTTTGTAAAAACTTACGAAAATGGATCAACATGTATTTTTGATAGATTTTTTTCCATGTTTTTTAGTAGCCTTTATACTCCCTCCTTATGGGAACTTTTGAAAATACGTCTAGTCTATGTATATTTTTATTATTTACAGCTTAAAAAGATCAAAATTTTAATTTTATTTAGTCATTTTTTTATTTTAAAAAGTGTTTATTTTGTGTGTTCAATTTGATATTTGTGTTCATTTTTACATCAACTAAAATTGTGATATATATAAATTTCTACATAAATCAATGCATTCAACGATTTATATTTTCATACAAATCCATTTTTTAACAATGTTACTTATTATAAACTCTAGTCTTTTATTGAAATAAATTTTATGCTTTTATATATATAAATGTTTTGATTCCTTGCTGACCAAATATTTTGTATTTATACTCTTTGAATTACATTCAGAAAATATTTTTTTAAAGAAAACAATTTGGAGTATTCAGTTTTAACAATATGTAGAGTAGAGTCTCGATAATTCGAGGTGGACGGGACCGGACCTACCTCGAACTATCGAAAATACGAATTATAGAAATCATAAAATTTAATAAATAAATAAATATAAATAAAAGCAATTTTTAAGTTTCAGTGCAGTATATTTAAATGAAAAATGTACTTACATATTATTACATTACTGCTGATAACAACAAGTTAATTATATCTTAGAATAATTGCTTTTTGTTTAAACACACTGCTCCTATATATTGATCTTATATATATCCAGTTTTCTTTGGGAGGGGGCATTTCTGCAGGCGGCTTCGGGGTGCGCAGTGGACATATGACCCGTCGAACAACAATAAAAACCAGATGCAGTAATAATTTCACGTGCTGTGTATGTGTTGGTGTCATTATTTGGGAGCTAAACTAATTTTTTTCACTAACTCGGATTTATGGAAAACTCAAACAATCGAGACCCGACTGTATTTGAAAGTCAGTTAAATGTTTTTCAGTTTCGTTACGATCAGAAGTACCCTTTGATAAATGTGAATTTCTGCGCAAAAATATGTGGTCATAAACATGATGTGCACTTTGAAATTTGAACAGTATGATCCAAAGGGTTTAAAAATAATAAAACAATGTGTTGGATTCAACAAATGAAGCCAATGCAAGACAGATGAAAGAAACGGAATGAAAAAAAAAAAAGAAAATCACAGTCCAACTTTATGAAGTTTTTTTAAGAGGGAAAAATAGTTTGTGTAGTACTATAATGACATATATAACATACAGCCAAAAATATTTATACACCAATCTGTTATGCAGTCGAACGTTTTCGCTTGGAATTCTTAAAATCATTCTAAAATTGCATTTCGCACTGACGACATTGTTGCCTTTTAATTCTGTAATTTTGGTGTTTCCCGGCGATAACTTTGAAAACTGTAATTCGTAAACAACATTTTTGCATCATCTTCAAATTCTAAATATTATTTAATCAGTTTTTATTTTTTGTTTCTGCGATTTCAACACTTTTTAGAACATTTCAATTATGACCACGGTGGCATGCACTCAAATGTAATCAATATTGCCTTTGGACGCCTGCGGCAATAGGTGAATTAAAAACATTCCGACATTTTTTTTTTTTATGTAGCTTTGTTGTATTGTAGAAACGAAAAAAAGACGACGGTGACTATATTAGCAGTACGCTATTTTATTTTTTTTTTCTTGACCGGAACAGATCGCCAATAGTCTGGTCCATCTTTTGATGGCAATTTTCCTTTCATTTTTTGATTGCGGATTGAAAAGAACTTTGGAATGAATAGAGATAGTCTTTGTAGTTGAAAATCCCATGAAACCTCTTTAATCAATTCATTGAATTGTAAAGGATCACTGGCAAAGCCTGAATTTTCATGTAGCATAAGCCAGTCAAGATATTCTTCAACTTCAACATATTGTGAAGGAAATGAAGCATATTTTTTTTTTTCGGGAATAGGGGGACAGTATACCTTCTCATTGTTGGATTTGGTTCAAAATTTGAACCTCCACAATTTTGATGTAAAGGCCACATGCCAAATTTTATCCAGCTAGTTTGCTATGTTTGAATTATCATGTTCACATCCAAATGGTTCAACATTCATAATTTCGAAAAGAGTTTTTTGGGGGGGACTCAAGGAGGTCTAAGAGGATGGAATTATCAAAAACTCGAGAATGATTACAATACTTTATTTCTTTGTATACGATCAGATAAAATATTACCCGCAAATGTCAAATATCGCAGTTCTGTCATTTGTCCACGAGTTGTCTAGTTCTTTAAGTCAAAATTTTTAAAAGCTCAAAATAAACACATACACTTTCTAATGCACCTTAATACAAAACAAAATGATTTTACGAATAGTGATTACATGGATACTGATTAAAATAAATGAAGAAACCTCACACACAACTAGGCACATTTTAAATTTACAGATAGAGATTTTAATGAAAACACAAGCATTTAGTTTAATGATTTCCTTTACTTGTAGGTATACGATACACTTTATAAACTTAAACACAAGATAATTCTCTATAATTTAGATTTTTAAGAACAGTTATTCTGTCCAGAACGCCATTAAAAAAAATTATATTTTTTCGGTGGCTTACATTCACAGAAAAAACGACTCAACTACTGTAATGGGCATAGTGTGGCCTTATGAGATCATGTTCACAGGTTCGATTCTTGAGAATCCAAGAATAGTAAATATCCATTTTGCATTAATCGACACTTTAAGGATTCTTAGAATATATATTTAAACATTTTTTTCCACCAAGGTTTACATTCTGAGAAAACCTGACTCAATGTTGTCCTTATAAGCCTATATTCGCAGGTTCGATTGTTGAGAGATCAAGAATAGTCAGCATCCATCTCGTATGACATGGCACTCTAAATATATACATAGAAAATCAAATAAAATATGAAATTAAAAAGCCAAAGAAAAACAATACAGTGTTTCAGTAGCGCGTATGATGCTGCTGCAAACGAAGGCAGACAAAACATTTTTTTATATGAGCAGAAAAACAAAGAAATTTAATTTTAACAAATTGTAGAACAAGAATCCATCCAAGCAGACTTCATCAAGGGTTACCTACTTAGGCATGGGTTATAAATGGAAACTTTTTCTGTGAAAAGCTTGACTTTCGTCAAAGGAAGCCTCTTGCGATCCGAAAGATCCCAAGAGAGGAGAAAGACAAATCAAGAATTGATTACAATTTTTTTTTATATACATCCAAACAAGAACGCCAATAAGATTAATTTTTAAAAACGATTTAAAGAAAATTATTAGCCATCAAGCATAGAAATGCCCCATAAAAACAAAACATTAATCAAAGAGGAAAAATTATTAGCCATTAAGCATAGAAATGCTGTTATATTTTTAATTAATGTTTTGTTTTTATGACGGCATTTCTATGCTCGATGGCTAATACTTTTCTTTAAATCGTTTTTTAAAATTAATCTTATTAGCGTTCCTGTTTGGATGCATATATAAAAAAAGTTGTAATCAATTCTTGATTTGTCTTTCTCCTCTCTTGGGATCTTTCGGGTTGCAAGAGGCTTCCTTTGACGAAAGTCAAGCTTTTCAAAGAAAAAGTTTCCATTTAGAACCCATGCCTAAGTAGGTAACCCTTGATGAAGTCTGCTTGGATGGATTCTTTTATTCTTGTTCTACAATTTGTAAAAATTAAATTTCTTTGTTTTTCAGCTCATATAAAAAATTTTATGGCACTCTCAAGATTCTCAGAAGATGTTAGGCATTTGGTACTCGAGACAAAATTGAAACTCATAGAAGTAGACAGATCAAGCGACAAAATCATAATAATCACCTAAAGAAACAAATTCCAGGAAAACGTCAAGTTGTAATTATGGCTTTATGACAAGAAGCAAACCCCGTTTACAAAATTTTTAAAAAGTAACTTCGCAAGGGGGGAAAAATTATGGATAGTAGATAGTCAATTCGGCATCCTACTATCATGGTCAATGAAGTTTTCCATTTTTGCACACCTTTATTTAACTTGACTTGTTTCATGTGTGTATAAGATGGAATTTTATAATCAATCATTCACTCACTTCCTAACATGCTAAAATTTTGTCATGACAATACATTTTTATACTAAAATGACAATACACTATTTTAAAATTATCAGATAAAAAATGATTTAATTAAATTTTGATTCCATATTAGTAGTGCCACTTGGTATTGAAATTGAGAAAAAATTTATTTTGAAGATTCCTTAATATTTATAACTAGCTAATTATTTGGCATTGCTCAGGATCCATATTTTTTCATATACCCGCCTCCGGTCTTTTACTTCAAATATTGTCATTTTCCCCCAAAAAACGTAAATATCCTTTCAAATCTAGCCTTTTTATTACCTCATAACAGTATGGTTTGAAACTCGGATACTGACATGTCCCTCAACACAAGAATGCTTCATCATCATACTTCACTGTTCCAACTATGTTCTTAGAATTAAATTCCTGATTTGTTTTACTCCACACTATTATAGGTCTACCTTGTAAAAAAATGTTAAATTTTCTCTTATCTGCAAGCAGAATGTGATTCTAATGTATTTAACATTGATTTCGTGAAGGAGAGTCTATCCTTCTGTTCTTCACACACACATATATTTTCTTATGGCTGAACACCTATGTGCACAGGCTGATTTCAGCACTTGTTGTACAGTTTCCGATGAAACTGAAGTAAAAAAGAGAAATAACTGAATTCCATAAAAATTTTTACAGCTTTAACCGTGGATTCTTCGCAATTATTCTAAGAATAAATATCGGATCGTGTCGAGTTAGCTTTACAAGACGACCAGTTTTTATCTTGTTTCCAATTCGAATTTCCTTTTCAAAGCATTTTATTACCGAGTAAACAGTTGAATGGGATTTACTTACTAATTTAGCAACCTTCTGAACTGATCTACCACTTTTATGGTGAAAAAATAATCAGATTTTGAACACAAATCTCTATTTCCTTACCTTACGAGTCATTTTTAATTCATATATATAATATAACTTAATGTCCGAATATTTTTGGCAAAATATATAAGCAAATATAGGTTAGGTTATACGAAAATCCCGTTTTGAAGCAACACGAGGGCTATTTGATAAGCAAATATAAAACCCAAATAATATTTAAAATGTTACCAGATGTAAAAATAAAAAAAAAGCAATGGACAAATTTTTTGATGAATTAATCCAAAAATGCATTGGTGTCCAATCACTTTTGTGACTTACTTTTTCTTTGAGTGTTTACATTTTCATTTTTAGAAAAAAATGATTCCATAATTAAATAAAAACATATCTTAGGTTTATTTAGAATTAATTTAAGATATGGATAAATTTTGAACATTTTTTCGAATTCAGGTACTGGCTACAGGTTTTTTTTTTTTTTAAATTTCTGAAGTATCTGATCACTTTTAGGGGCCATTGTATAGTTGTATAGCTAGATAAATGAATGATAAATTAAAGACTAAAAAGTACAAAATAATTAAAATAAAAAATCTATGTTTTAATACATAAATAAAAGAATGTTTTTATAACTGTTTTTATTATCTTTACTGAATAATAATGCATATCATCAATTATTTAACCATTATTTACTACTTTATTTACATATTTTTTGCTTATCACAGAATTAAGTGAATCAGCGAATAAAAAAAGGAACTTATGAATTACATATATAAAATGAAACTGGATATTGCAAAAGCAGTACAAGAAAATGAACGATATATTTTAAATCATATGGCATACACAAAATAAATAAAACAAAAACATTGTAAAAAATGGACAAAAAATAAAAGGATGGATAGTAAAAAAAGGATCTTTATATCAAAAAAACAGTGCAACATTAAAAACATTTTATCACATTGTAGTTTGTGCAGTATCAGGAATAATTTCCATTTATGAGTTCAGTTTAAAAAGTTGCCTTATTTACAATAAAATGCTGAGCACATTTATTATACAGACAACAGTAGATGAACACTTCACTCTCCTAAAAGAACATTATCACAATTAGAAAACAAATTTTATGTTAAGATCACAATAAATATGGCTGAATTTTAAGAGAAAGCATTGTATACAGATTTGTGATAATGTTAAATAAGATAGGTATCAGTTCAGACTGACTCGCTGGATTTATAATCCTTTTGTTTAAGTTGAGGAAACTTTTTTCCAGGGGTTCAGATAACAGATATATGATTAATACTTGAAAATAAAAGGATGAAAATATCAGGTAACAATTCAGATAATAACCCCATACAATACAAGACCAGATGAACCAATACAAAATATCAGATGGTAAATTAGACTCATATAAAAATATTAACCCAAAACAAGTCTTCTTGAATTTTGATTTTATCTCCTCAGTACATTTATACAAAAAAAAAAAAATGATAAGTAAAATTAAAGACTTTCAAAATCTACTAATTTATAACTCATTTAATTTTTTTTTCAGCCTACTGATATTTATGTGACCAAAACATAATGCCAATCAATATTTGCTTATCTCGGAACAAGCTATGGATTTTGATTGAGCACATGAATTATTTTCAATGTAAAACAGATCAAATTAGGAAATGATGGACGGAGAGTACTTTATTATTACATACCTTTAATGAGATTTAATTTTATTAAAATACTCTAATCAAAAACAGGTGATCTACTAAATTTCAAGGAAAAAAAACTAATGATGCCATACAATTCTTCCTAACCTTATTTTTTTCAAATCTTTTGAGGTTTAATTTAAAGACACTTAGAAATAGTTATCAAAATTTTCAAATTACATTATTAAGAAAATCGCAACTCTTAAAGATTGGAAAATTTATTATCCAATATATTTTCCCACAAATTTTAAGTATGATAATATCCCAAAAAGTATAAAACAAATTCCAAAAATTGTCCACATATTATTGACACACACAAATAGATAAGTAATCAATTCTCAAACATTCTAACATATATACTCATTAACTTAAATAAAAGACCTTGTTGTATAGCAAAATGTCTAACATTTGAAAATAAAATTTAAAAAAATCACAAGATTTGGTACAATAAAAGCACTTAGTTGAAACTTAGTTTTTCAGTTACAAATGATGAATTTTCCAAACTAATAAATAGTTATTTTGCTATAGGAAATAGAAAGCTTTTTTTCAAGCCTAAGTACAAAAGAGAATTCCTTTAAACAGAAATCATTTGGTGAGTTTCGGCAGAAATTCATGATTTCTGTGATCAAAATCGAAATTAGTGATTTTATTAAAAAGTTTAATTGCTTTAAAACACTGGAAATAATTTCCATGAAAAATTTTCATTGTTAGAATTGAGGAAACTGAAAGAAAAATGTTTTGTACTCAACTGGCATAGTGCCAAAGTTTGCATTACATTACAATTTAGCCATTCTCTCCATCTGCCGTCTAAGAAGCCTACAGATTTTTAACTATTTACATAATTATTAATTCACAATTAATGAAGTTATTTTGTGATTTGAATAGTATTAATTCAATCATTCATAAAAATTAATATTGAAGACTGATTAAATGAAATCAGTACTAATAAATGTTAAACATATGTCCCCTTCTGTCTCCCAAATTTCTTTAGGGAAGAAGACATATGAAACAACAATACAAAAAATAAAATAATATACAAAGTCTCAAACCTAACCCTCTCAAATTTCATGAGAAAGACAGCAGATAAGATGCAAAACAGAACTGCATAGAAAGCCATTTAAAAAAGTCCATATGTAGTACAATAAATTGTAGAAATATCATAATTTAATACAAACATTTCTTTAAAAAAAACTCTTAAAACAACTACATTTTTTGTACAACAGCAACAAAAAAAAATGATATGTCAATTAATTTCAATATGCATTTAAAAGTACAACATACATTATAAAAGTGGATAACATTGAAACAAATTATTGAAACATGACAGAAAGCAAATTACTCTTCTTTTACTGAATTCTATGACTGAAAATTTCCTAATATATGTGACATCACTAAATATCAATTCCATATTTATAAAATACTTTAATGTTATTTTAAGCAGCATAATTTATTTTTTAACATACCATTTATACAATTTAAACTGAAGAATATGAAATAATCTTCCTTCCCTTTTCAATTTTCACATCAGAAACATATCAGAAAGTTTTCATACATATAAAAAATTTTCAAACATGGTTTTAAAAAAGCATTTTTACAAAATATTCTTTCAACACTTCATCTGAAGATGTCAAAGAAAGTCAAAAAAATTATCCAAATTGTTAGTCAAAAAGAGTGGAAAAATCTATCAAAAAATGTTAATCATTTCATTTAGAAACAAAATGCTTCTCATTATTTCAAAACAACTCATATTAATAATACTGGCTAAAAATAAACTTCTTTGGTTTTATATCCATCAAAGATTAACTTTGAGTAAACAACCACAAATATCACTGCAATTAGATCATGGCTGACTTTTTGAAAAATTAGAACAAAAACACTTGGCACACACTATAAACTGGAAAAAGAATTCACATAGTTAAAAGTTCAGAAAGTGCACACAAAATTTGTACATTTTTTATGATGATACATCTGCAACATTGAAGTTACTTTTGAGTGTTTTATGTTTCTCATAGAAATGCTTTGCAATCTGTTTCTCCATCAAAGTGATAAAACACTCCCCACAGATATAGGTTATATGATCTGGATCAGAATCTTTCACATAAAGATCAGGTTCTGAGAAAAAATCATTTTCCAGTATTATCTCAGATGGAATTATAACTTGTCCCTGTATGGAAACCGATTGTTTGTTATGGGATGCAACTGACGCAATCCCTCCTTGTTCCTGAAACGACGAAGAATGATGAGGAACTACAGGATTTGCAATGGAACCATTCATGGTTAGATTAACATTACAAGATGCAAGGGAAGCATTCTCCATTTGTTCTGGAATAGATGAAGAATGAGGAACTATAGGATATGTAACAGAACTATTCATATTGAGATTAACATTTTGCACTATTCTCTGCTTGACAGGATCTGAATGTTCTTGTTGAAGTGAGTTTTCTGTAGGACTTGATGTGTCATATTCATTCATTTTAAAGTAATCATCACTACTAATTGTAACGACTTGCTCTATGCGAGGTAAAATAGTTTCACTATTTTCTTCTTTTATCCTATTTTCAACATTTTGTTTTTCTTGTAAAGTATCCTTTTGTAAATTTTTAGATTTATCTAAAAGCTGAGTTAATATGTCTAAAATATCTTTTCGAAAAACAAAAGCATATAAATGTTTACATACAGAACAAGGTAAGTATAATTCTAAAGAATTATTAGAATAAATAGACGAACATGCTTCCTCAACAATGGGCATTTCAAATTGTAATGGCTTTCTACATTTTATACAGGTTTCTGGAATCGAAGGAATCTGTTTTGAACCACTTTCAATTTCTTTTTTAATTTCTAAGTTTAGAAAATATCTCTGCAGATCTTCCATAGATTTATTTGAGAGGGGAAATAATTTTGCACCCACATTTGGGGAACATAACAACCCACACTCAGCCGTATTTTCAATGAATAAAGGCATTTCAGAATTAATGGTACCTGATTTACTAGTAATATCTGCAGCGACGGGATCAGTTAATTTGCACTGAAAATTCTCCAAGTCCATATTTGATTTCATACTTTGATTGTTTTGTTTATTTGGTGATAGCACTTTTGATTCTAAATAATCACTGGCACTGCTGTTCTCAGATTCTATGATGGAAGCTTCACAGTGATGCTGTTCTTGTGCATGCTTGCCAGTAATCTGCTTCTTGCACCGAGGACAAGTGAAGGAAGAAATACTGCTCTGAGGATCCTCAGTGTGAGAATTTTTATCCTTAACATGCTGACATGAAAAATTTGATACACGATTTCCTTTTGAAATGTTGTCAATAGAAAATAAATCTGTTTTCTCAACACTTGTGAGAGATTTGCTATATCCACTCATATTTAAATCATCAGATTCATTCATAGCTGATTTGTTTGCTGACAGACACTTTTCCTTATGAGTTGATAAGACATCCAAATTTTCCAAAAGTGTAGAACACTTTATACAAATGAAGTTAAGATTATCAATTAATACTTTCCTAATGTTTTCATCACAATTTTTATGAAGGTGAGCAGTTTTGAGTTCAAATAACTTGCAGCATTTGCCACACTTGTATCTTTCATCACCATCTTTTTTATACTTTTCAACAACCATGCATTCATCATAATCATCAGACAAGTGATGAATTAAATCATCCAGCTTTATTTTATCATTTCCAGATCCTCCAATTTCCTGAGTAACTGATTGGTTTTCAGACTTGATTGAATCATCTGTACTTAGAATCTTATTGTGTTTACTATTGCATTCAGCTTTAGTCTGACCTAGATATGAATTTTGATGTAAATCAACACAAGTTTGGCTGATAGTGTTCTCAAATGCAAAACTCTTTTCACCCATGATGCTTAGTTCAGGCATATCTGAATGACCCAAAACAGCTGGGAAATCACTTAACTGTTCATTTTGAAGTAAAGGAATACTTTGGTTAAGTTCATCAGATGCTGAATTATTTGCATCAAAGGCATTGCAACTATCTGAAAAGGGATTCAGTTCTTCACAAGTCACAAACTGTTCATTACTTTTTGCCTCATTATCTTCATTAGATCCTAGTCCTACAGAGGCATCTATTAAACTAAGATCAAAATGAGAAATTGATTCTTCAGAGAAAGTATTAAAACCTTCATTAATGTTGTTTAATGTGACATCTGTTCCATACCTAGACTCCGCTTCAAAAGCAACTCTGCTTTGAGAAATCTTTTCAACTGATTCCAAAACAATATCTTTGACAGTATTATAATTTTTCATTAATTCATTTTGAAAATCAGCATTTGCAGTAGCTGTCAGCTGTTGCCAAAAGGGATCAAGAAATGACATATTTAAGTTTTTGAGCGTAATACCTTTCGTAAAAGAAGTTTCTGTAGACCTCCTTTTAGGCAGACATGAAATATTGTTTGTGGTTTCTTTTAAATCCCTCAAAAGAACAGAGGGCTGAATGCGAAATACTCCAGCATTCTTTAGACAAGTGCTTTCAGAACTTCTATCTAATGTTTCACCACAATTCTTTTTATTTGTGCTGCCTCTATCTTTTACGTATCTGCTACTGTTTTGGCTACAATTTACTTTAGGTTTTAATATTTTCACCTTAGTTTTTGATTTGTCAGCACATCTTCTGCCTTTATGCATTTCTAATGTGTAATTCATGGTAATTTTTTCCAATTTCGTACAAAATTTGTCAACTTTTGGTCCTTTTCTTTTCTGTTTTTTTGTCCTGGCCTGCATACTGTTTTTGACATTTAAATCCCCCAAAGGAACTGAGCCAACAGGTTCATTAACTCCACCATTAGTTAGATTAGTACTCTCTAAACTTGTGCTACCTAATATTCCAAAACCATTCATTTTGTTTGTACTGCATTTTTCTTTTACAGATCTAACGTTCAGCTTAGTTTCTGATTTATCAGCACATCTTCCATCTTTGTTTATTTCTAATGTACAAGATTTTATTTTTTCTGACCTTTCAAAAAATTTACAATCATCTTTTCTTTTCCTTTTTGTTTTTGCATCAGATATTAAGGAAGTATCTTTCCGTTTTCGATTATGGTATTTCTCATCAGTAGTGCAAGTATTGCAAGTTATACACTGATGACTTTTAAAACCAGCATTTCTTCTACTGGATGATCTTAAAAAGTCTGAAGCCCCCATCTCAAAACTGGATCACCTACAAAAGAAAAGGGGGAAAAGTTATAATACATTTTTAAAATATAGAAAGAAAAAAGCACATTGTGTTGGATATATATATCTAAACATATATATGATATGAAGTTATTTTTACAATATTAAGTACAAAGATATTTTAGAAAAAAATAAAAAGTATTACATAAAGAAAAAGAAAAATTGCAATTTTTCAAAGGAATACAAATCAGAGTTAGCATCCCAAATGCATTTGATATGACCCTTCAAAAATGATTCACTTGTTAGTAGCAGATGCTGAAAATTTTTTAATAATATTTGCAAAAAATACTTATTTTCAAAACGTAATTCAAGGGTCATTGTGATCACATTTCAGAAATCTGGAGAGTTACCATGAAACAAACCTCCAATAAATATTGTGTTGTTCCAAAAGAAATTTCAATATTCACAAACAGATCACATTAGTTATTTTTTTAAGGATATTGTCAGCCATATGATTTCTTTCATTTGAGAGTAATTAAGTGTGACTTAAGTGTTACTTTTCGTGCAAGTTCAACATAATTTTTTTTATAGTTATTAGTTAGCTGTTGATTTTAACATGGAATGCAAAACAGAGCATTTTCATAATATTTTGCCATTTCTATCACAAAGACAAGAAATCTGCTTATGACCACAAAGAAACTCACAAAGCTCATGATTTTGATATTTTAAAAGAATAAATCTGTTAAAAATGATTTATCAAATTTCACTGAGGTAATTTTTCACTAAGACATGACCAACATTTTGGTTGACCTGCTGAAGTTGATGATGACCACATTAAAGCTATAAACAGACATGACAGGGTTGGAACAAAAAAAGCTGAACTTCATAAATAATGAATTGTGCCAATTATAAATACCGAGAAGTAAAATATGTATGGATTAATCGAACAATAGAATAAATAAATTTATACGAAAAGTGCTTCCGATATTGAAAATATTGTAGAATTATTATATAAAAGAAAATTAAGAATGATAAAATCCGATGCCAAAAAAACTGATATCCACGTTTCCGCAAAAATGTGTCAAGTCTGTATAAATTGATTTGGATCGTAGGAACCAAGAGCAATTCACTGAACATAATGTATCAAAAATGCTAACTGCACTTCTAATCTAATGAAAATAACTATAACATTTAAAACAAATGACAAATGGTAGTAACAAAATGGATTGTTTACCATCAAAACCATTGGAAAAGACTCAGGAGCAAGCATGATGATCCAACAGAAATCAGACATAGAGTTGAATTGTATCAAAGAAAACAATGATATTGTTTCATGAAATTACAAAAGTGCATATTTTGAGTTGTTTGCAAGCTAATAAACTATTAATTCAAATAGATAATGCCAACAACCAATGAAACAATCAAATAAAAATGTCCTTAATTAGGAAATCATTTAGGAATCATGTATATCCATTACAACATCACACCACGTCTTTAATGATTAGCAGAAAAAAAAAATATTCAAGTTTAGTTGGGAAATGTTACATTCATCATATAACCTAATTTACAGTTTTACAAAATATCTTTAAACTTTCAATGACAATAATGCCATGATATCACATTTAGTGTTTCGCTGTTGTAGATGATAAGGATCAGAAATTACATGTACTGCACAGACAGCGACACTGGAATCATGAAATAGCAGGAAAGATGGTGAATTCTCATCGAACAAAATGCTAAATATTTCATAAATTAATTCATTGTTTTAAAATTAGTCTTTCTTTTGTACAAAAAAGAAACTAAATTACCTTTGCAACAACATAATTGAGAATATTAAATAACATGCCATAAACATACATACATATATGCATATTTTCAAACAATTTTACTAAAAGTAAAAAGTACAATTTTTTTAATTCATGAAAAAATTATTTATTTCACTACAATATTTCAAAAAGTTCTTTACCTCTATCCTACACTTTTTTAGTTACTCTACATTTTCTTTTTGTTCTGATAATTGTTGTTTTTTTCTTTGTTAACAATAAAAAACAGTAGATTTTTACCTAATTTTTCAAGTGTCGGATTAAACTTGAAGATGTTGGAGATCAGAAACTGCTAACAAGAACAGAAAGTTCAAGGAATGTTCAGCATTTTTATGGCAATCCAGAAATTCAATAATTATTCTTAAAATCTTTACAACAGGGTATCAAGAGATTTTTTGACCACCAAACTTGATATGTATTTTTGTTTAATGAGAATAAACAATATTTTGCAGTCTGCACAGCATCTAAGCCATTATTCTGTCATAATATCATGCATATAATTTATCTCTCTGGATGATTTATTTGTTCTTGTTGGTGTTCCTGACAGAAACTGAATTGTAAACAACTGTTCTTAAAGTATGTTCATTCAGAATTTGTAAATGTATTCTAAAAGATTGCTTTTTCTATGTTCATCCAGAAATTGTTAGAGTATTCTGGTGGTATTCTGAAAGAATGCCCCCCCCCCCTTCTGTCTTCTTCAAAAATTTGTGTAAGTCAAAAAAATTTGTCAAAAAGTGGATATCTCACTGCTTTTCTAAATTTACTCTAAGAAATGAATTTTAAAAGAGTATTATAAACACAAACTCCAATCACTGGTAATCCAACAAGTAGTGATAACAACATTCTAAAACAAAATTTGAGCAAGTTAATTCCTTCAATTTACGATTCTGAAAATACCAAATTTGAGAAAGCACAGAATTAGGGATAGCGGTTATTGTAAAAATAACTGGTTAGCACCTTTAGTTTAAATCCGGCTGCTCGAAATAACCAGTTTTTAATTTTTATTTAGAAAAAAGCAAAGTTTGAAGACAAAATTTTTTATTTACATTTTTATAGGAAATTGATCTATTGGCCAATATTTTTCTCTAATCTATTCTTAAAATCTCTTTTAGTAATGTGTTGATCTGCAAGTCAACTCCTCTCATCAGATTTTTTCTTATAAAAATCATTGCCTACAGAATCTCTTAATTTCCTTCTCACAACTTCAAATTAGCTTTGGAAGTCAGAGGCGGCCCGAGGCCAGGGGAACTGCCTGTGGCACCAAAGCTGGAACATAAAGGGGAGAAAAAATGATTTGATTGACATGGGAGCGCCAGCGAAAGCAGCAAACATTTTCCTTTCATTTTGGTGCCCCTCTTCAATTTTCCGTAAAGCCGCTCGGCTCAAGCCTCTAGACCTTGGAGAGGTCTCAAAATCTGTTCCACGAACATCAGACCATAAAATTTGGTGGGTCATTCACAGGTCTGACTGCACAAATGAGCAACCCAATCCTTGACCATAGGTGCGGTCAGGTAGACTGTGCCCCCTTCCCCGACTCTCTGACTTCCTCCCACACTCTCCCTTCTTCATTTTGCAGTTCTTCCTTTGGTCCGAGAGGATTGCCCCCCCCCCAACCGACTATTTTTTTCAGTTTTATGGCATAGTGGGCCAAAAAAATATTACACTGGATGAAAAAGTAACTTTTCACCTGGTCTACATCATTTCTCATCGGATTCTTATTTTGACGAAACATTTTGGTACACTGTGTGAACTGATGAATTTCATGCTTTATTTTTATTCTGAATAATGTTATACCTATAAGTGTTGTGTATTTCACTAAAATGTCTGAAAAAAAGAAACAATCAAGTACGTTTTATAAGAAAAGAAAGGCACGGATAGCAGCCATGAAAAGTAGGCATCTATTTTGAAAAAATTCATCAAAATAGAAAATATTGAATTCAGAGAAGGTCTTTAGAATCCAGAGAACTTTAAGAACGACAATATAATATAGTTTGAACCAAGAACAAGAAGTTAGTGTGAATTCAACACCACAGGTAAATTTGTTATAATGATTCTAGTATGATATTTTAAAAATTTCAGAATTAAATATCTATTTAAAAAATATAAATTTTCGATATTGACAATACTAACAATGTCAATTGTACAAAAATTTTAAATATTAAAATCCCATATATGAAATTTTAGTTATTTTTTAAAAATTATATTTATATATTACTGAGCAGAAATCTTAAAAGGGAGCAATGGGTTAAGTTATATCAAAAGTTGCGTTGGTTTTGTTGGAACATTTTTGTACACCTTCTGTATGATTATTCAAAAGAACTTAAATCGTTTGATTTTGGTAAGCTAGATAAGCACTATTTAACAAGTTAATTCATTTACCAGGACCTAGTGCAAGAGAATGCAAAATTACAATTACTTGAACCAGAAGCAGTAGAAGATTTGAAAACGTTTTAAGTGACTGTGAAGAATATATCAATAAACAAAGCTAGTTTGCAAACTGAAAATATAGACAACAGTACTGAGAGTAATAAGGTTTGCTGGATTTTAACATAAGCATTATTCTTGAAATAATAATATTCAAACTGTTGTTTGAAAAATCAAATTTACATGTATAAAGTTCCCATTACATTTCTTCCAATCATCAGAAAGTGCCAAGCATTAGAAGAAAACTTGCAAACTTACCAATTATTTCACAGAAATTTTAATTTTTTGTTTCTTGATAAGTTTGTGATTTAAAAAAAATTGCAACAAGGCTGAAAAAAAGTAATAAATCAAAGTTTTACATCGATCAGATATGACACAGGCTTGGAACAAAAAAAGCTGAACTTTATAAATACGGAATCGAGTCAACCGTAAACACTGAGAAGTAAAATAAGTATGATTAATTGAAGAATAAATGAATAAATTTATACAAAAAGTGCTTGAGATATGAAAAATATTGTAGAATTATATTTTAAAAGAAAATTAATAGATGAAAAATGAATTACGTGTAAAGTTTTGTTAAAATAAAAACTATGGTAAAAATTATCTCACTAAAAAATATGGCCACTTAAAAACTTTTTTGATTATACATAATTATTTAGACTTTTGTTTCTCATTTTTAAGATAACAGTTCAAGCTTTCTTTTATACTCCAGTCTGCTATTTTCCTCCATTTTCCAAATTTTGCTCCCTTTCTTTGATCGGGGTTTTTTCTTTATTTTTCTCATTGCTATTTTCTTACTATCAAGTTCCTCTTAGTACCATTTGCCTGATGACCTTAAATTTTTGCACATTTTACTATCAATAGCATCACACAAAAAATCTTTTTTCTAAAATATTCAAAAGCAGACTGCTCTTTGCTCATCATTTTGTATTTAACACTTTAAATTGAAGAATATATTTCAATATATATTCTTCCTGACCTTTTATCTATCAAATCTGACATTATTTTGAATGTGCACACGGCGTGCTGTCTTTGTTTGCGTGCTATTCACGTCTTGTGCACCCCCCCACACACACCAACGCATTACCAAAAATTTTAATGCAGATTTACATCAATCCCAAGAATGATAAAATTTGATGCCGGAAACGCTGAAATCTGTACAAATGTGTCATGTCTATGTTGATAGACAAAAGTTAGGGAACGAAAACTAACAAAAATGAAATTGAAATAACTAACAAAAACGAAGAAAAGATTGTTAAAAAGAACGTGAAAATAAAATGGCTTCCTTCACGGAGAGCTAACGACCTCTTTTTCTCACAAAATTCGGATTGGAAGAAATTTGTGGATGAATTTCTTTCATCCAATCAGTATTCTGAATGAATTCTGATTGGATGAAACGAAACACGATTGGACAAAACGAGAAAGAAAATAATGCAACCTTCAGGCATTCCTCCCAATGCCAAACTTTGACCCCAAAGCGCGGCAAAACGCTGATACATAACTCGGACGATACATAACTTTCGGCAGGATTATGCAATGTTCGAAATTCTTTCGCTTTAGAACCATACGCAAAATTTTCACATGCATTTATTTATTTGCATGAGCAACCCCCCCCCAACACATTAATAAAAATTTTAATGCAGATTTGCATCGATCCCAAGAATGATTAAATTCGATGCCGAAAAAGCGGAAATCCGCGTTTCCGCGGAAATGTGTCATGTCTGATCGATAAGTAATGTTAAATTATCAAATACTAGCAGTACGCGCACGGCGTTGCCCGTGGAATCAGGACTTCAAAAAAGTGGGTGGAAAAAAATGCCTACAATGGCAGGAAAAAGTTTCGAAAACAAAAAATACACATTGATATTTCCGCTTATTTTTCTTTGCGAATGACGTCACCTGCCGTGAAGAAGGTCACGTTGCAACAATGCATTGTGGGATGGTCTGGAGAAGCTCTCGCTGTTAAATCTCGCTATGAAATAACTGTTTAAACCGACCAGGGAAAAATTAATTTTTAAAAAGCAAAAAAAAATATTTTAACAGTTCTTGTTTTAAATCTGACATAAACGTTCCATTTATAGGCTGAAAAAAAATGAAAATTATAAAGATGTTAGAACGTCAGATGCGATAATTTAAAGAAATCTTTTTTAAAAATTACCATAAAAGTGACTATTTTTCAAAAATTTCTCAAAATTCAGTAAATTACGTTAGACGTACGAAACAAACTTCATTAGAACGGAAATCGTTTGTTCTTTCCGATGGTGTAACTGTTTTTTCTGTAGAATTATTCGAAGCCATGCTATTGAGAAATTAGTGCGAAAAATCACCCCAAAAGACACAAAATATTAAATAAAAAAATTTCTAGATTAAATTTCAAAATTCCGGCTTCGAGGTGCATTCAGTCACCATTACGACTACGTGTATGCCAAATTTCATGGCTGTAAGTACGATAGATTCGTCTGGACATCGCAGACAAACACACACACACACACAAACATTGCCTTTTATAAGTATAGATAACTGCCTATGGGCCCTGCAACTGCAACTTTAGGGGGCCCCCCCCCCCCCCAATATTATTATTTTTTTTTAAATTATTTTCAGGGCTACCATCTGATTTACAAGAAGTGTGTTCTAGAACTTAAAATCTAGTGTCGTTTAAATTCAAAACATTATTCTTGGAATATTTTTAATGCATTCGATTTTATTAGCAGATCAATGGGTCACATTTCAACGATCCTGGGATACTTTGTATTAGAATATTCAAATTGTATTAAAAAGTTTTGTAATTTTTTAACCATTTTATTTAAAATTACTTTTAAATTTCAATTTTTTTATATTCGAGATTTAAAATATTTTTTAAAAAAAAAAGATTACCCGCAAAGAAATGTTTTATTTCAGTTTGTTATATTGTTTGCTGCTCAAAAACTGCTTATTTAGATATTAAATTTAAATCAATAAAGTTATCTGGTTTGGAAGTTGGGGTGAGGGGCTCAAAAACTTACATTGCCTCTACTGCCCTCCTAAGTGTAAAAGGTGTATCTCAATTTTTTTTTCAATCTCAGATTTTTCCTATTTAGTAATGTTTGTGAGCTGCTGGACATTATTCTTAAGCAGTAAGCCATATCTTATTAAAAAATAGCAGAGAACCACTACAGAATTGTGCGTATCTTATATTACGAAAGATTTTGCAGATAAAAAGGCAAGAAAAGTGATCATGTGAAACGACTTTATCATAATTTTAATCATATATTTTTAAAATAAATTTGTTCAATACATTATTTTAGTTTCTGTAAGACTTCCTTATATTCTTAAATATTTCTAAAACTAAACAAACTCTGATCATAACATTATTAAGTCATATTTCTAAGTAAACTTTTGTAGGACATTTAAAATATAGACAATATAGAATTTAAAAATTACGTTGGTTGGGGTGGGGGCACCAAATAGTTTTCTTGCCCTATTGGTAAAATTACTTGTTGCCTGTGTTGGAAGTTTATCTCTTTTCCAAAGCTAATTTGAGCAGTTTTTGTACTCAGTAGTTGAATTAAAATTATAAAAATAAGGGTTTTTTTTGGCTATAACTGGTAGATTTTTCTCATCCCTATACAGATTACAGCCATACCTGTACCACAATAACCCCCAAATAACTGATAATTTTTTTTTATCTATGGTGCAGCATATCCCAGCAACTGACATAGTGGAAGGCATTCACAATTTACGTTATAACTCAATTAATGCAAAAAACAGTATTTAAATTAAATACGGCCAAAATATACAAGAAAAACAAGATAGCCAAGGTAAAAGAAGAAGTGATTACGAGATTTTAGTTGAAAATTCAATGGCAGCATATAAAAAGAGGCAAAATTAACACATTCGAAGATGTAGAACTTTTATATATTTTAAAAATTTCTCACTTTTGATATCAATAATAGGTGGTTTTGATGTTACAAGAAAGTGGTATCATCAAACTAGACAAATATTTATAAAACCAAGAAAGATCACAAAACTAGCATTCTTGGAAAATTAATGGGAAAACTGTACAAACATGGGATTTCATATATTGCGCTTCTTGAGCAGGGTGGCTACAGAAACTGGAGAAAAAATTTCTATGACTTTTCCCTGACTAAACTTACAACGTTTCCCCAATTTACAGCTACTAATTATATTAGTTTCTGGCTTTCTCCCAACTCAGAATCACTGTATGGTACCATATACAATAAAAATACTTTTACAAGTTATTTAATAAGAAAAAAAATTATGACATTTAATTTTAAAAAAATTGAATGAGCATCCTAAAAAAATCTATTAAAACAGTATATTACATTTTTTATATGTAAAAAATACTGGAAATTTTAACAAAATACTTTGCTTCTAAAACTGCATAATAAGAATTCTAAGAAACATTAAAACTATTATTTGCAACACAAGCTAAATTATATCAACAGTACAGGTTATTATGATCTTTGCTCAAAACTTTAAAACAGTTAAATAACTAATTAGTGCTCTTTGCATGAGTACCAGAATAACATGTTGCATCACAAATATAAAAACAGTATAATTATACATACCTAATAACATATATATTAACAAAGATTTAAACAAGAGAAACTGCCAAAATATTACTTCATTCTTTAACATATCATAAGAAATTAATTGCTCTAATCAAAAACTTATGCTTTTATCAATGAATATAAGTTTTTTTTTTTAATTCCATTTATTATTACACATAATGCTAGACATAAGATACTAATTTATAGATAACTCAAGTATCAAATAACTATTAATTTTCCCTGATTTTTAGATATTTTTACGAATTTCCCTGATATCCCTGATTTCTCGATTCTGTCGCCACCCTGTTGGAATATTTTTTTAGAAAAATACATGTGCTAGCATGACATAAAAAACTGGTACATCAGAATGTCTCTAAAGTTCAATTTGCATTAAAAAAAGATTAATACATCAGAATTTAAGGATTTTAAAAATTTCTTTTATCTACACCATTTGTGGCTCCATGGAAAATCTATCAGTTGGAGGTACCAAATACTTTAAGTGAAGATGAAAAGATGATTATAGACACTCCAGAGCTTTTTTTTTTTTTCCTTTCTACTTTCTCGTATACAAAGAGAAAGTATTGTAATTGTCAAAAAATTCGAACTTGAGGTTTTAATGAATCTCCATACTTTAGACCTTCCCCAAGTCCAAAAAACACAATTTTGGAAGTATGTCTGTCTGTGAACACGATAACTCAAAAATGCTTAGAGTTAGAGGGACAAAATTTGGTATATGATCTTTATACAAAATTAGATTTCTACAAAATATTGGACGATATCCGTCTGTGGGAAGTCTGCCTGCCTGTCTGTCAGTGTCCATATGAACAGGATAACTCAAAAACTTAAATAGTTAGATAGATCAAATTTGGTGCACAGTTTTATTAACAGGAATGTAGGCCCATATCATATTTTGCACCAAATCCGTCGAAGACTTGACTGTCTGTCAGTCTGTATAATCGCATGCTTGTGAACATGATAACTCCTAAACACAATGATTTAGATAAATGAAATTTGACATGTTGTCTTCTAACATTAATTGTAGATCTGTGTCCAATTTTGGTTTCAATCTGTTGAAAAAAGGGTGCTCAAATTGCATATTCGGCTTCTTTAACATTCTACAACACACAAATGCATCACACATTTTCCCCCACCTGTTTTAGGGAAGGGCACTTGTTACTGCCACTTGAAGTATTTTTTCTCCATGCGTGTTAGGACGTATATGAGAAAGTTTAGGGGAGACCTCTCCCGCTGGTTTTTGCAGTATAAATCTGCAGGACAATTCATGTAAGTGAATTATTTAAACTTATTGAAAATATCACAAGAACAAGAGTGAAGATGGCAAAACTGCTTAAAATTGTAAAGTATTGAAGCTTATTTGGATGCTAAATGGAAAAATGATTAAATCACTGGAAACGTATGTGAAGTTGTATTTTCATACCAGTTCAGTAGAGTGTTTTTTTTCAGAAAGCAGAATTATCTTGCTCATTTATCCACAGAAGTGAATTTGTTGCTGCAGAACTGTGTTAGTTAGAACACTAGTTGCTGAAAAAAATAATAATAAATTGACTATTGCGACACTAGATTATCAAGAAGCAATGTAATTAAGTGAGACCTATAAGAATAGAAATTGTTCCAAGCATTCATATATAAAATTTCATAATATCAAAGAATTTAATCGAAAAAAAAGAAAAAGACATAATAATAAAATATGTATCCAATAAAAAAGGTGAAACTAATATTTTAATGAAATTTCTGATTTTAATAATTTTTTCTAGGTTGAAGATTCTTTTAAAACTCACGAGTCTAAAAGTGGCTGTTTCTGTTCAGCATTTACTGATCTATTAAGTGTTTCTAGAAAGTGAACATGCGTGTTCAGTTTATTCATGAGTATCTATTATAGTCAGTATTATGTATGTGAATTGGAGCAGTTTTATATTTAAAAAAGAAAAATTGAGAGTATGAATATAAACTTTTGTTAAATACATATATGTGAGTATAAGTTTTATTAAATGCATCTGGCAGCGCCTACAGTTGTCTTAAAAATGAATCAACAATTTATTTGGAACCTAGTAAGAGATTAAGAATCTCATGTATGTTATGCATAATGCATCAACAGTATGGATTATAATCTACTGTAAATGACTTTCAGTCTTAATTTTTTGTCTAGTCGGTATTCATCTAGGTTTACCTTACTAATTCTAATTTTAATTGCTTTTGTAATTCCTATCAATCATAATTATTACATAGCATATTTTCTACTCAATAAGTGCAAGACACCTATAGCAGAATTCTTAAAACTGAACAACTTAAGCATTTCTTGTATATTCAAAAACCTACTTACACAAAAGAAAAGCTTTTAAGAAACACATTTCTTAAAAACAAAGAGTTTCTTCGATAAGAAAAGGGGGGGGGGGAGGTAACAAACGGAGATTCTGTGTCCATTTTCAAAACAAGCAATCTCTTTTCATTCAGGCTACGAATATTTAACACATAATCTTCTATCTGTTTCATTTACTTTGGTTACATTAATCTTCTATTTTGAAGCTACTCAGAACTGACCTTGTTATTTTGAAAGATGTTCAAATGCATAACACCTATGAATACATTCAACACTCCATGACACATCAACATGATATTTGACTCTCAATAACAGATTTAACATTCACCACATCCATATACAGGACCAACCTTAGATGAAATCGGGTCTGGATCCCAAAATTCAATGATACTGAAACTGAGACTCTATTACCAGATAACTGTTTTGATCACAGATTTATATGAAGGGAATGGTCATTGATTTCAAATTTAGTAGAATTTTGGGATAATAAGCTTAACATTAATAATATTTTATAGCAACAATCGGTACTTGTACGTTAAAGAGGCAACCGAGAATGAACCGCCAAGCAACTGAGATATATTGCCAAGATGGCGGTAAAATCTTGCCAAAAATATTTGCAGCACTATAAAAACATGCAGTCCTGTAGTTGTGTCACTTTTTTGCTCACGTATTTACGTCTTGCTTTTGTTCCTAAATTAAAATTGGTTTTTGAAAAACATTACTCTTTTTGTGAATAAAGCAAAGTGGAAACCGAGCAGACTTTTTAAACTTAAAAAACATCCTACAGCTTCACTAGCTGCGGGAGCCAAAACATAGTAGCTTCTCTAGAACACTGAACTTACGAGCTTGGAGAAATCCAAAGGTTGCCAAGTAAGCTCGGTGGCTGCTTGAATGTGCGAGTACCCAACAATCTTTGATTTTCTTAGTGAAAATTGAAATTTAGTTCATTCTGTTTCTATTACATCCTTTGTAAAAAAAAATATTACTACTACTAATATTAATAACACATAGAGCTAGAATAAAAACTATTTCATTTGCTTTAATTCATCATGGATATTTAACTTACCTTCATAAGATATAAATACGCATTAAGGGAATTTTTAATTGTGAAAGAGTTGAAAATACAAAAATAATAACAAACAAAGATAACAAGTAAGAATCCGGTGGATGACGTCATCAGAGGCCATTCATCCACGCAGATTCAAAACCAGAATAGGTTTTCTGTAGAGGAAAAAGAACCAGAATAGGTTTTCTGTGGAGGAAAAAGAACCAGAATAGGTTTTCTGTGGAGGAAAAAGACTTTAAGGTCTACAGACCTTAAAGTCTTTTTCCTGTACAGGTTCCTACTATTCTGGTTTTGAATCTGCATGGATGAATGGCCTCTGATGACGTCATCCACCGGATTCTTACTTCTTATCGTTGTTTGTTATTATTTTTGTATTTTTAACTCTTTCACAATTAAAAATTCCCTTAATTCATATTTATATCTTTGTACTTCACAATTTTTTCCTGGATGATGCAGCACTTGCGCACACCAATTAAATTGCTTCTATTATTTTTTGTCTTTTTAGATATTCAATCCTTACCTTAACAAGCTTAGAGAGTGAATACCAGAAAGTTGACTACACAAACTACTGATTTCAATAAAATTAAAACAACAAATCATAATAATTAAAAAAATTCATCCATAGATACACAGAATGTCAAAAATAATGAGATTGATATTTAAACTTTAGATATGGAAGGTAAAAAAATTGCTTAAGATAACATTTTGCTGCGGGACTGAAGTCAATTTTGAGAAGCTTTGTCAGAATTGAAAATGGTATGGTGTGGTTAAAAAAGGTTTATCAAGACAGGTTTTGCAATTTTTAAAAACATTGTAATATATAAATTTTCAAATATATTGATGACATGACTTTGGTATTAAAGTTAGATCATCAAGTTAAGTTTCTTATATTAAACTAATTTTTCCTTTTCTTCTCATCTTGAAATATTACGGGTCATACTGCCTTTTCTTATCCAACAATTAGGTTCCTTGGAGGGCCAATACAGTAAGCCTAAGGGTAACACAATATACAGGTCCCAGAACTCCAGGCCATTATAAATTGTTGGATATTCATCTTGGATTGTAGGATAATTTCTTTTAGATTCTATTTACTTCTTAGAGATTTTGTAACATTTAATGACTCATTCTCTATCAGTATCATTGATTTTAATTATTTGAGATATTTCTAATTAGGTGAGATTTTTTTTTTTTTTTTTACTATAGATAGAGTTGCTTTATTCCATTTTAAAGTTTACGGATATTGCAATTTTTGTCTTTGGATTTTGTATAATAATATAATTGATATTACATATATATATTTAACAGACAATCAATCCAAGAAAAATACCAATGATTATTTGAAGTCAGGAAGGGGGAAGAATCTCCTCCATTGAATTCAACTTTCTTAGATGCTATTTTTTTTTTTAAATTATTATTTGGGGGGTGGGGAGGCTGCTCCATGACAGTTTTAGAACCCTTAAAAAATAATGATGCTAAAAATCATTTAATGTGACAAGCAATGAATGTTTTCCTAAAATGAATTAAAATTTTGGCACATTAAACTGCTCACTCAACAATCTCATTGTTTCACTGACACACTCTATGTTCATAGAGAATTTGACAAGTCTTAATATTTGGTACCTTTTGCAAGTATCATTTTCATCCAGTAGCACAAGATAGTAGATCATTACAGAAGATCCAAAGTAATCTTTGTTTTGGCTTCAATAATCTTTAATAAGAGTAACAAAGAATTTTTTATCATTATTATGGCATTTCTTTGACAGAGTAATATATGTGCAATGTTCATTATTTTTTCCTCCTAATTTCAAAGAGTATTGTGCTTTTTTTTTTTTTAGATGGAGGAATACAAATATCAAAAAATAAATTTTGAACAATGATTTTGAGGTAATTTTGATTTTTCAAGTAGAAGTGAAATATTGTTATGATAGGAAAAATCTACAGTTACTGTTTACAAATAGGTTATCATCTAGAGGCACGCTTCAACAGGCATGAAATGTCTATGCATAGCTAAACAAGATTATTAGCAAAATCTCACAAGATTGGTTAGGTGCAAAAAGCAGTTTTATTTTAAAGTTTGCTTTACATCAGTTAGTAGACAGATAAAAAGAACTCCTAATATTCATTAATAAGAAAATATAATCATGAAAAAAAGCTTAAAATATTTCTTCTTATGATGAGTAAAATCTTGAAATGTTTCTCTATCTTAATACAAATATTTCCAGATTGCCTTTAACATAAATAACTGGAATCAAGAGAGAAGATAATGTTCAATGATTTCTTAACGAAAAAAAATTATCAATATTTTTATTTGTATATTCAGCTTGCAGCATATCAAAATTATAAATAATTTAATCTTATAGAATTTTACATTAAGTCCATGTACATAAAAATAACTTTTATGACACAGACTGTAACAAATCATCAAAAAGTAAAATGTGAACATGAATGGTTCAAATCTTTAGCAGTAGTTATGTTGTAAATGTATTAAGATAAAAAAAGATGTAGGAAAATTAATAAATTAGAACACAATGGCAAGGTATAGAACAGAATCCTCAAGGTCAACAATTGAATGCGAAAAGCTGTAAGTGATTTTGGACAAAAACAAAACAATGGAAAGAAATCTGTGCTTTAATTTCAATGAAACTCTTTACAGTCCCTAATTCAGCAAACAAGCAAGAGTATAAACATGCAGCACATACATTATCAACATTATAAAATAAACACTAATAAAAAAAATAACACATAACCAAAAAACATCTGAATCTTATAAAGTAATAAGAATACAAGATGGAAGCAGTAAAAAATCACAAAAATAATGGAAATATGGTAAAAAATACAATAGTGCTCAATGAAAAAACACATTTTTTTAATAATATGGCATTATAAATTGAAATCGGGCAAATAATACTGTTGAAAAGAAGATGATTTTGATCATTTTGCAATAGGAATGCTTCATTGTTTTTAATACTGCATTATCTTTTAAGTGATTATATTAGATTGATGTGTAAAAACGATAGGAAAGCATAAAGCAATCAATAGTCTATGTGCAAGATGTCTCAACTAACACCATATAAGAAATGAGTGGCAGTCACCTTGCACCAAGGATACTCAGTACATAAAACTGGTTCAAAATTACAATGTCATCTTACATACATCCTTTAACTGCTGAAGAAACAGCATGACACTTTGCACCTGAAGAGAAAACCTGCAAGAATGCAAATGCCATCTAAAAGACAGAATATATATCTGAAGAGCCTTTCCCTTGGAAATCATAAGGCAAACTCTTACGTTTTTGAGTTCTCAGATGGTCTGGGGTGTTTCCAACAAAGGAGTTGGCAAATTGTGCTTCCTAACTGGAACTTTGAATGACAATGGACTAAGGTGAATAAATAATTCTAAAAAACCAGCTCCTTTGTACTATTCACAATCAATTTGGTACACCACAACATTGCAACTTTCTTTTCTACAACATGCCATCCAGCTAAAAAGGTCAGCTGCATTTCCCAGAATTTGTTTTCTCACAAATGTTACATTTCAGCATATTCAGATGAAAATTATATAAATGATTATCTATTTGGGTTAAAGAATATCTAGCTAAGGAGAACATCAGGTGCCTTTCATGGCCTGTATGGTCCTTGGCAAAGAGGAGAATTTGCAGAAAGCTACCACCGACAAAAAGGGAGGGTCAGAAGGCCTTAATTCATGTGCAACAACACAAAATCTCAATTGCTGTCATTAAATCATTAATCTCTAGTATGCCCAGATGTGCTACTTTAATTGCATCAAAAGTGGCAAACCAAGCATTGATAATGTACATGCTATTCATATAATCCAATGCAGTAATTTAAAATACTATTTATTTTTAAAAGTAAATAAAATCTATTTAAAATAAGTTATTAAAAAAAACCCATACATATAGCAAAATCTAGAATGATGCATTTTCATTGACCACTACTGTATTTTTAATTAGATAATAATTTTAATTTGAAACTACTACATAGAACAAATACACAGCATTACAATACCCTAAAAGAATTGTTGAAATTAAATATAATTAAAAGAGATTTAATGTATTTCATAAAACTAAAAGAAAATATTAAATCAATTACATCAATTTTCAACCTCAATTGCATTTCTCCATACTGAATTTTTCTAAACACTACAAGTTAGAAAAATATATTTAGTGTTATTGTAAACTTAAACCTTCAAAATTTTTGCAATTGAAAGATAAAGAAGTATTAGTGGCACTCACCTTGAATTTATAGCATTTTTGTCTCTTATTCAATATCATAAAAAAAAATTAAAATTTGCATACTTACAAAAAGAAATATAACCAATCATACAGAAAAGTCTGTCTTATTTGTCCGAAGATATTTAACAGATTTTTTTCCCATAATTTTAAGAATGAAATGTTTAATTCCACTGCTTGTATATTGTTGCAACAGTATTGCCACTGCAATACTGTTGTTTGGAGCCTAAGTTTCATGAGAAATAATGAAGTGGTGTCTGATTGTTATAGATTACCTGCTTTCCTTTATGTAGGGAGATATGTTTCTTTCTAGGTACATACTTGGGTAGACTGTGCCAACAGGAGCAATATAGTTATCCTATAAGAAATGATATGAAACAAAGGAAGAAGTGTGAATGGTAGGTAAGGGAAAAGGTGACTAACACCTTCCCCAGAAATATCAAACAGCTGAAGACTACCAACAGAATTTGTTGCAGCCAAATATGAATAGAGTAGAAGATTATCTCGGGCAGCTGCAAGCTTCCTCTAAGAATTGAGATTAGATATGAGACACAAAGAAAGTCATGTTGGAACTTGGTTAACACAAAGCTATTTTTCCCTCTTTATTTCTATGACACTATCAAGTTGAGAACTGGCATTAATTTGAACAAGTTGAGCAGGTGGATTTCAAGATATATCCTTAATCAAGAATAAAGATTTGTACCATCCAGTCACCACTGAATTTTCATTCCAAAGAGCAACATGTCACATCAACATTACAAAAAGTACTTTAAAAGTTTAAATTTTTTAAAAAAAAGAAAAGTTTAGAAAAAAAAAAGAGTTAGTGAAGTTAGATAGATAAGGTTAGAGGAAAGTTTAAGTTTAAAGAAAGAGATAGAGAAAGAATTTATGATTCAAAATACAAATGATAGGTGGCAATGAAATTGAAAAAATTTATGATTCAAAATACAAATGATAGGTGGCAATGAAATTAAGCATTGCACACATTGGAGAAAATTACTAACGAAATACGGCAAAACATTCTCCAAAACAAAACCTAAATATCCAATATTTTCCCACTCTAATGAAAGATGTAATGGTATGATATATTTGGTTTTATGGTACAAGTCCAATGCCTATGGCAAATAGAATCTCTTCATACTGAGCAATGCCAGCCTTAAAATTTAGCAATTTCTTTAAAAAATTCAACAAAAAACTGTATAAAAGGTTTATTAACCATATAGTTAACATCAAAATCAAAATAATTTTGCTTGTCCAAATAATGAAGAAAGGATGTATTTTCAAAGTGAAGCCGTTTGGGTGCTCCTTGTTGGGCAGTGAATATCATCATGATAAACACACTATCACTGTTGAGAAGATAATCAGTAAAAGTGGGATAGATTGGAGAAGATTATATACATTTCTCGTGGTAATACATTCACCATTCTGAATAGTGATTTAAACACGAAATATGTCTATAAAAGATTGACACTGAAATTGCTAATCGCTGAAAAATGCAAGACAGATGTACGTTGGCAACTTCAAAATCAGCAAGCAAAGCATGGTGAGGCAAACTTGAAATCCATCATTACTGCTGATGAGAGTTCAATACATCATTACTATCCTGAAAGAGAACATCAAATTTTTCTAGTTTAAAGAAAAACTAAAAAGTCTTGAAGCAAAAGAAATAGTTTTTATCTTTCTTTGACTTTAGTGGAATGGTTCGTCAATATGAAATGCATAAGCATATAACTGCTAACAACTCTGAAGTCTTTGACTGAACATATTTCACACATAACACACACACAAAATCTAGCATGCATCTTGTTAGTATTTAATAAAGCACAACATAAGATTTGCAGTATTGTTTTCTGTCTTTGGGGTTGTAAAGGAATAAATGTGTGAGACATTTCCATATAAACTGTATCTAGCTCCATGCAACTAGTTGTTAATCTTTGTAGTATTAGAATTTAAAAGGCCACCATTACTGCTTATCAGTGGCCCTTTAGATGAAGGAAAAAAAAAAAAAAAAAAAAAAACCATTAAAACTGCTGTTGAATAAACCACATTCAAGTGCATGCAGATATGTTGGGCCAAATGTATAGAAATTATTGTAATTACTTGAAACAGATCTTGTGAATATAAATGTTTTTGAATACATTTTGTGAGTAATAAATTCATCTTCATCCTATTTTGATTTATCCAAAAAAAATGAATATGATAAAATGCAAAAATATAAGTGGCCTGTAATATCCCTATATTGTCAGCTAAACTGGAAAATACAATTATAAATAAAAAATACACATACGTACCTTGATAGAAAGATTTTCCATAATGGCAGAGAACTAAGCCATTCTTACTGGACTAATGGTACTTAGCAAACCCTACCTTACATCCTAGAAAACATTTCTTATTGAAGAAGATAGATAAATAATTTTTAAAAATACTTACTCTTGAATAGTACACACTTTTAAGTAAATTACAAACATGTTTCCATTATATTAAGGTACTATACTTAATTAACAGATACCTTTAGATAATTATTTTTAAACAAAACATAGTTGCAATGAACACTAGGGTGGTCACAAGAAAGTGATGCCCAAATTTCTTTGACAGCAACCCCTAAAAAGTTGTCAATTAATGTAAAAATGAGATTGATGAAATTTGGGCTCAATAGGGTAATTTTAAGACCTGCCTCACCAGTCTTGAAGAATTAAAAAACAGTTATTTTTTTCCAAAAATCAGAAGTTTTCCACTATAAAATTAGAATGGTTATTCAACATGTTTCTATTGTAGTTTTTTTGAAGAGAATGTTCCTGGCTTCAGTTTTCACTCCAACAACTTATTTGACAAAGGTTACAGATGGGAAGATATATGGAATATGGGTTTTCCTTGAACCAGATATGGAAATTAGACTTTAAAAAAAATTCACATAAGTTGACAACTTATTAATGTTTTTCTACTATTTTCCAATTTTTTAGCATCAAATAGTTCAAGTAAGAGGGTTTTTAATAACTAGATTATGAAGTTAGTAGGAGAAAAGAAGGATTGTTAGAGATGATGGAGGGAGGAGAAAGAAAATACTAATGTATGAATCAACTATTTATTATAATTAAAGTATATAATAAATTTAAAACACTAAACTTAATTAGTACAAAAACAATCTTCAGAAAAAGAAAGTGTTAATATCTTTAAAAAGTTTTATGTTCAAATTATCCCAAAAAATGAAATAGATAAGTAAGTATTAGATTGGTAGTTAGATTTATCAGATTGAGCCACCAGAATCAAGGAGGTAGTAGAGTTTTGAGAGATTAGATTGCAGTGCCTGGAAATGATATTCGCTATTCAGCAACTACCTGCAAAACATACTGCTTCTCCTCTTAATCTTTTGTTATGCTCATACTGTAGCCATGACTTAACCCCTTAAGTCTCACGCCCATCATATTGACGTTCATTGAATTATTGCATTTTTAGGCTTATAAACTAACATTTAATCATTAATTAGCTTTTAATTTGACGCAAAAATTATGTAGAATACATAAGCATCTCAAGTATTCTATGCCTTCTTAGATGAATGAAAATGGCAGCCCCTTTCCAAAACAGGGGGTCATCTTATTAGATAGCAAAAAAAATGTGATCCTTAAAGGGCTAATGCAATATCCCTTTTGGTTGTACCATCTACATCCCTGAAACATTTGACAAGTAGCTATCCCTCCAAAAAAATTCAAATCTTCATTCAAAACATCTGGATTGGAATTTAAGAAATGGTACAAAATGTGAACAATCTGAAGAAGTTGAATGCTAGTGATGCAATAGAATAAAAAGATTTATTTGTCTGAAAAAAAAGGAATGAACTTCTTTCAAAGTGATTTTGGCTTTAACTACCCTATCATCTTGTATGTTTTCTTCCTCAAGCTCAATGAGCTCGCTTAACTCACCATCATCATCACTGTTTTGCTGAAAAGACAATTTTGAAGCCATGTTTATTTTTATTTATTATTATTTTTTTGTCATAAGTTTTATTAAAAAAGCAAAAACAACTTGTTCTGGGTTCAAATACCATAAATGACTTATAAGTTTAGATTATGCCACCCTTGAGAAATGTCTCCATCTATTTTTTCATAAATAATTAAGGTTATAAACAACTATAAATCACATTTGGGGGGGGGGCAATGTAGCTTTAGGAGCATTAAACCAAACTTTGACCTAATTATGCATGAAGAAATACTTCTGATGGCATTGATCTCAGAGTTACTCAAATAAAATTGATCCCTGAAAATGAAAATTTTTAATGAGTAAATGGCTTCAGCCATTCACCTGGCACTCGGAAAGAAATGTTTTTTGGATAAACACAACCCAAAAATATTAAATACAACAGTAAAAATTCTTTATAAAACAAATTGCATAAAACTTGACCATTGGATAGCATCTTACTGCCAGTAATTTCATGATCCAAATATCCTGTCAGAAAAATCTTGCCTTTCTGCATTGAACTTAAGACTTTGGGAACCAGCCATTCATCCCTACTTGCCAATCTCTTTCTGCACTTTTCTGAAAGGACTTTCCACTTTAAATTTTAATTCAGCTTTCAGATTTATTGATGACCTCATTGTATTCAACCATAAAGATTTCAATGCAATTAATAATATTCTCTATCCAAATTAACTCAAATCAATCAAAACCAGTAACTACCAAGATCCAATAATATTGGTAGATTTAATTACTTATTGCCAAAACACTTTAAAAATAGATATTTATGATAAAAGAAACAAATTTAAATTAATAGTCAATGCATATATGTACTATTTAAAAATTCCTATATATCTTGCGACCACCCAAATGAACACTCTACAACAAGCATGTTTTTATTACAAACAGTCCAAGGCTGTATATAGTTTACAACAAATATCTTTGCAGCATATCATATATAAAGGTATGTAATAAAACCTTTGGCTAAAATTTGTGTTATAAGCTAAGGTTTAAAACAGAATGTGGAAAACATAATTATAAATTCAATTTACATAAAACGTTTTCAGATCAAAAACTATGAAAGTAAACTTTTAAGCTTTAAAAGTTAATTAGAAACAGAATTTGGAGATTTTAATTTTAAGAAGAAAAGTTTTTGACTTTGACATATATAAAATGAATAAATATTTCAGTACACTACTATTTAACTATTGAATTATATTGAATCAATGCTTCTTTTTTGTATCACTATGAAATGATGCCTTGGACACCAGTCTTGGAGGATGCCATGGAGACAAAACATTAATGCGTTTATGTCAGTTTTAAAGCCAGATATGACCAGAGAGTGAAAAAAATCATATGTCCTCAGTGCCACTACCCTTGTTACACCGTTGGTTTAAGGTGAAGTTTTTATCCTAACTATGGTTCCAAATTATGAATTTGCTCTTATGAAGCTCAAAACAGGACATAAATCTATTCATGTAAACTAAATTAAAGCTTGGTAAGTTATGAAGTAATCATTGCAAAAGACATCTTTTCTAAATAAAAATAACAGAGAAATTTTATAACAAGGAGGGTCTTTTTCTGAAAGAAGATCACATAAGAATATAATAAAACTACATGGAAATCTTTTTTACAATAACAGGGGCAATTAAATTTTATGAAAAATCCTGCTCCCAAAATCTACAAATTGTAAAACTTGCTCTTAAAAAAGTTTTTTTTGGGGGGGGGCTAATTTTTAACATGGGAAAAGAATCCAAGTCATATGATATGTGCAAATAAAGAAAATATTCACTTTTTTAAATTTACAATATGATTTTAATATGTAACATGCAAGTTATATTAAATTAACAACAATGAATTTCAAAATCATTTTTGTTTCAAATAAATATACATCACTTGTACACTTTAGTGCTGGATTTGACAACACATGAAATATTCAGTTTTAAATCCTGCATGTAAAAGTTTTCTGTTTTTCAAATATTTGAAGAGTTATTTAAGAGTTACTATATTATAAATTCCTACACTGCATTGTTTAATTTTTACTTTCTTGCATACAAAGAGAAAACTGTGAAAACAATCACAACCATCAAAAATTTTAGCCTCAAGATTTCAATGAATCTCGATGCTTTAGATCTTCTTGAATCCAGAAATGCTATTTTGGAATTAAGTCTGACAGCCAGCGTGTGCGTGTATGTGCACACAATAACTCAGAAACACAAAGGATTTAATGGATGAAATTCGGTAAGTAATCAATATGCAAAATTGCAAATTTTATGCTAATTATGTCCATCGGAAAGACTGTTTATCCATGTGTAAGGGTATACAACAACATAAAAATGCAAGAACATAAATTTGTGAATTTAGACTTGTGGTCTTTGTACAAAATTAAAGATCTGTTTAGAATTTCCAACGAAATCTCAGAAATACAATAAGTTAATGAATGAAATTCGATGTTTGGTCTTCATACTTTGTAGATATATTATCATATTTTGCACCAAATCTGTTAATGGGGAATGGTGCAAAATTTGATATGTCTATCCAAGACATGCAAACCCAATTACTAAAAAATGTAACGAGCTAGAAAAATGGAATTCTTTTGGTTGCATGTCACTAAGACAAAATTCTTTTTGACCACATGTTAAAAGTGACATTTTATGAAAATATATGAAAAAGTTGAGAGGAGAACACTCCTCATTTTTTATTTTAAGAAAACTGCCTGCTCATTATTTTTATTTTTTAATGCATGCTACAGCTATTAAGAATAGATCTCGAAAATTAGAACCATGGTTAGACAATGAAAACGGTTCCAAATTTCCATACCAGTGTGGCAATGATTAGGAACAAAGAGAAAGACAGATTTGATTTAATTTGCAGCATCTCCCAGTTACAAACCAGAAACCACCCTTAAGGACAAAACCAAACTACAATTCAAAATCCCAATCAAGTAATGAGAAGGGAAGGACAGACTACTAGGATATGATTCTGCACTGATTCCAGTCCCAATAGCAATAAAATTGTAACAATAAATTTGTCTTTAAAGATAAGAAAACACTTAATCTGCCTGAAGGGAGGGATAAGCAAGAACAAATGAACTATATCTTGTATGTGAACTTTAATTCAGCAAAACTTCAGTATCAACTTTAGTTAACCATCAAGCTTCTAACATAGATAACATACAAAAATCTTAAAATAGCAACTAAATAAAAATCACTTAAAATTAAATCTCTAATACTAATAAATGTGAATGTTTGTCTGTCTGTTGGCGGTGTACAGAACAGACCGTAGAACATAGACCTACCAAATTTGGCACATATACTTTGGATGCTGAAGATGTGCACCTTGGAGCCATGTTTTTAAAATTTTAATTCAAATTTAAATTATTTAAAAATTAAACCAAATTTCGTCATTTTTTGCCAATAACTTCTGAATGAATTGATTGACAAAGAAAATTTTCATGTCATTTTAAAAAGCAAAAAATTATCTTTCCAATGATACTAGTTTTATTATTGTAGAAAATTTTATCTAGTTTTTATAAATTTTTAGAGTCATCGGAATTTTAAGGTCTCTGGTTGAAAGAGAAGAAATTGACGTATGGGAGGTGGGATGTAGTAGCTGTAATGGCCGAGAGTATCTTCAAAACAAAATTATTATTGATATAATTGCTTCAGCAGTACATATACTAAAATTGGAACGATACAAAGAAGATTAGCATGGCCCCTTTGCAAGGATGACATGCAAAATGGTGAAGCATTCTACATTTTTAACACTGATCTGAGAAATGCACTTAAGCTCCTAGCCTTAAAGAGTTTATTCTAAATTAAAAATTAGCCAAAAAAATTCTTTGAAAATCTCCCTAATATTAAAAATCACTTCATATAAATTGTAAGCACTCCAGATCAATTTTAAATAAATAATTCCTCTCTTTTCATCACTCTTTGCCCTGCCCCCCCCCTTTTTTTTCTGCCTATACTCCATAACAACTGCTTCAAATGGTCCCTCACATGGACTCGATAGCGCAAGTGGTTACACATCTTTTTTCCACTATTTCACCTCGGGTTCGAGTCCCGCCTGAATTTTGCCTTTATCAGTGTCAACAAATACTTCATCATCTTTTCCCCCTCTTTTTTGCATACCTAAAAGGAAATATTAGATTTAAATTCTTCCAACACTCTCATTTAACTTTTGCTTATTTTATTGTATACTATTTTCTCAGTAATTTTTAAACATCTCTTTTGAGTTTTAAAATTCTCTCCTCATCTAAATGTTTCTCAAATTTTACAAAATTTTTCTCCACAATGTTATTATCGGCGATTAATTAAGCCGAATAGGTAGCTTTAGAATGACAAATTTAGTTTTATTAACTATTGTCCAAACATATGCCTGTTTTAGTTCATTTTTTTATCATTTGTTATTATTTGAACACTTGTGTTATTATAGTTTATTGATATTCAATTTCTTAGTGTGTGTTTAGTACTGGTATTTTTGGTAGAGGGTAATGTTAATTTTACTTTCTTTTTTTTCTCTCTTTTTGTTAAAAAAGACTTTATGAAGTTTTTCTTATTTAAGAAAGGTTTTTTTTTCCTTTATTTCAATTATTGGAGAAATTCAGGCCACAGAGGGAATATTATTCGACTATTTAGTCATTCCCTTGACAGAAAATTTATCCATATTAGAACTCTGATGGCGAGTGGCACTTTGAAAAAGTTCGCCATTCGAGTTCTCTTCCATTTTTCAATTTTATTTATTTTAATGTGTTTTAATTTTTATTAAAGCATGATTTTCGTTGTTTGATTGTATCTTAATTGGTTAATTGACTTCAGACAATATTGTTAATGCAATCACTGGATGCTGCTGCGTTGCACGCAAAAGGTATATTGTTTTCACTATTGTTTACTTCTTCTCTTTCTTCCGTATTTTCTTTCTTGTAATTAAATATCTTTGTTGTTTTGTTATGCACAGAATAATTATTCAAGATAGGGTTTTTTTTCATGCATTTCAATTCAAGAATTTTTATTTATAAATGGTTGTTTTTATTGACTAGATTTAAATGTTATCATGAATTTAGTTTTGTGTTTCATAAAATGTAGTCAATTCTCTTTTTTTTTTACAGAAAAAAATTTATTTAGTTATTTTGAGTTTTAATTAGTTTTAATATGTAAATTATTTTTAGCTGAGAAATTTAATTATTGTACTTCAAATTTTTCATTACTTATTATCTTTTCCATTTTTTAAAGAATCTTCTTACTTATCATTTTTTAACACTTAAATATAAGGGATTAACTTAAAGTTCATTATATGCAAAAACATCCTGTACATTTTCATTTTGTGTATAAAGAATTAACATTCAGCTATACTAATTAACCTGTTCACTGTTTGTGTTTTTAAATTCATTTCTTTGTCCTTATTGCAATTACTGCTTTCGGCTTACAAAAATTGAAATGTTGAAAATGTCAGCCTTGCCTTATTACTATTAATATAAGATTGGCGAACCAGCTGGTCGCCATAGGCGGCTAGTAATGTAATAAATGGCACTTTATTACATTCATCACCTTCCTTCAAACAGTTAATTGCTAAACATTGTGAATGCTGTTCTTAGATAAAGAAAGTAGTCTTATCAAGATATTATAGTTATAAAATTTGGGAGAAGACATAAGTAATTAGTAAAATGATAATTTTTCCTATTAATCATCAAATGAGTTAACTAAAGAATCTTTCACAGTTTTTCTGAAAGTTTTTTTTTTTTTTTTTTCCTTCTTCTTTCTTAAGAATGATCATTTTATCTCAGAACAGAAAAACTTTTTTTTCCAGGTCCAGAATTTTTTCTGACTGAAAATATTTTGTAATCCTAGAGTGGAATACTTTTTTCTTTGAAAGACATTTCAACTTATTGTTTCCAGACATATCATATAATGCTTAAAAATTTCATACCTGATGGTAAACTTTGTCAATGGTCACATGTGCCATTCAAAGAGGCAGATTATGAAGCAGATTCATAAAGCAATGCCTGTAAAAAATTAAAAAAAGGAAAATTAATCAGATTATAATGAAAGAGGAAGATAAATAAAAATGCATGAAATTTCAATATCAGCAGCTTATATGATAAAAAATAATACAGAGCACAACTTTTAACAGTACTAAGAGTTATTTCTTTCTACCTGTATGAAATAATTCATGCATATTAGGGATCAGGGATGAGATTGGCAAAAAAGCAAAAAGACTAAAATCATACGCGAGCAAAAAATTTGTACCAAAATTTATACGCGAACGAAGTAAAACATCAAAACATGCAACATGATGAAAATATTACACTATAATAATTAATAACTTAATTATTTATAATTCAGTACGTATAAATAAGAAAAATAATATTAAATCATTCACATTAAAAGTTAACAAACAAGTTTAACACATCATCAGGAGCATCAGAAAATACAAAATTAGACATTAAAACATATTTACCACCTGTACATCACTGAGATGCGACATTCACCAAACAGAAGTCTGAGAAGAATTATATTTAATAGCCTTTTGATAAAAGTTAACTCAAAAAATTAATATAAATAAGGACAAATAATTTCTTTTGCTTCATGCAATTGTGTAAAGTGTATTAGATCTTTATAAATTATAATGTATCATATACTGAATTTTGCTTTATTTCTTTTATTTTTATACATTTTTGCAAAAGTAACAGCAAAATGATTTTGCACCTTATAAAGTGAGAGGGGTCGAGAAATTGTACAGTAACAATGGCAGATTCATTTAGCATTATTGTTATTTGAAACCCTTTGAAACATTTCCTTAATTGTTAAAGAAGTGGTTTGCTTTTGTTTAATTGTGTGGCTTTTGTTGGTAACAGATCTCCATTAACACATTTCACCCCTTGTTTTGGAGGGCTCCTATCTTCGACAGATTTTACTTCAATAAAGGATGTGTTTGCATCCTCTGCAAGTTTATTTTCAATAAAATCTAAAATTTTTGCACAGTATCTTTCTTCATTAGTATCTCTCTGTTTAATTACTGGCATAGTTGACAGGACTACATTATCTCTAGAATGCCTAGGTAAATCATCTGTTTTATTTTTTGTTTGAGAAGATTTTTTTTATGTCTTATTCTCTGCTTTTTTGCTGCATTTGCACACAGATTTTTAGCTGCCTCTTTTGACAGTTTTTTTTTAATATAGTTTATTTGTTTTTGCTCCTGTTTTTTTCATTTCTTCATCTTGGTATGCCCTACAAGTTGACCTTAACTTTTGAACTAATTTTTTTCAACATGTTCATGCAATTTTTTTTTTTTTTTTTTTTTTTGCAAAATATGCCACAGAGGTTTTGTTTCCTGCTTTTGCAGAAATACTTATTGGTACTTAATATTTTGAATGGCACTGCATGCTGGAATGTTCATCCTTGTAGAGCTTGCTGATATAATGTTGATTCGTCAGTAGAAGATGAATCAGCTAGTTTCCTAGCTGGTGGATTTAAGCTCCACTATCGATCATATTTCCCAGAATTTTCTTTCGAAAACGGAAGATAGGAAGGTTTCTTTTCTTTGTGTAAAAGCGAAATTTTTGCAAGAAAAAGCAAATTTTTGTGGGGGTGGGGGAAATCGGAAATCCGAAGAAGAAAAAAAAAAGGAATTTCGAGAGAAAAAAGAATTAAAAAACGGAATTTCTCCAAAATAACAAAAAAGCGGAAGAATCTCATCCCTGTATATATAAAGATAAGAATAAAAAGGGACAAAACTGAAACTTGCTTCTTCGTTACAAAGTGATGTGGCAAGAAATGATAATTGAGTACCTTACTAATAAAATAAGTGATGGACCCATATAAGAGGCATATGAAAATGAATGTCTAGAAGGTGTGAAGCTTGTTAGACTATTTAAATTGCAATAAATATTTAAAATGTTTAGAGAGGGTCAAAAATCAACAAACCAGCATGAAAATATGCAAATATCTAGAATAGGCCTGTTTTCAAGTAATACCACTCTTAAAAAACAAATAAAAGTGAAAAACAGCATCAGAGTGATTTTACACAGATAACTTGAACAGAAAAATTTAAGATTTATGTGAAATATAAGGATAAAAAGGAGAGGGGATTAAAACTTCCTTCTTTGATACAAAGTGATGCATCAAGAAATCCATGTAACTGAAGTTTACTTTTCATGTTTTTTATTATGCAGAGATCATGATTAATCAGATGTATGCATGTGTTATAGGTGATTAATTTTTTTTATGCATGGGTGTACAAATTTTTTTTATATACAGAGAGTAGTAATTATCCTAGCATGTATATTTTGTTTTGCACCGAGAATGATATGGATTTTTTTAAGTTTTAATACTTAACAGATATGAAGTTACTTTCGGTCAGTTATTAATCTCTTAAATATAATATTACTATTGTAAGAATGGCGGACCAGCTGGTCACCGTAGGCGGATAGTTACAAATATATATAAAGATATTAATATTTTTTAAATATACAAATAATAAAAACTCAATTTTATTCAATCTTACATTTTTTTTAATTTAAAATTTGAAACATATTTCATTTACCATCAAAAGTGAAATATTTTTAAAAATTTGGTATTCGGCCTGAAATTTGGCACAATATTCAGACAAATCACTATTCGTTACATCCTTAAGGCATATATCTTTCTAAAGCATAATTCTAAATGTTTGTTTAGCCTTGGAAAAATTTAAATTACTCCAAATACTGAATGTGGCCTGTTGCAGAATAATTAAATGGGTAATATAATCCATAATAAATAAAAAAGAATTTTCTGTTTAAGAATCACAGACAACTTTAATGCATTATGTACAACTGTATCTCTTTTGCATCATTTTTAAACTTCATACTGATCATATTGCAAACTTTTTCTCTTTAAGACAATTAACTTTCATTTTAACATTTCACTTTGTTAAAAGAAGTATATATTAAAATCACTAGTTACAAATAATTTATGCAGATCTCATTTGACTATACAGCTTGAGAAGTCGAGGTTTATACTACGACTCTGTCATGATATAAATTACATGTTCCTCTTTCTGAACCAGTGTTTTCACAATAATTTTTCATGGATAAAGAAATGCTTGATGCTAAATACTTTGTTTGTAGATGAAGCTCAAAATTCTGTTGTTGATGTAGCAATCACAGATTGCCAATGTTTCATCCAAGAGATTGCTCCACCAGAATATAAGATGGTCACTCTGGTAGTTGATTTTTCAGTGCTCCGACATCTATCATAACCAAGGCACAATAACAATTAAGAGCCAGCCAATGTTTCTCAATAATTCAGCAGCTTCAGACAGGATGCTAGTAATATAAGCCAAATCTGATCTTGTAGAAGTACAATGATATATACATCAGATATACAATGGCACCTACTACCTGATAAAGAAACAGTTCAATGGTTCTCTTGCTTCACAAGTGGCCACCTTAGATGTCTTTTATATAAGCATGGAGAAAGGGATGTTGCCATGTGTATGAAGTGAAATTCCAGTACAATTCTTTCCACCCCAACATTTTCTACAGTATGCCAGATTTTGCTTTGAGATTATCCTTTCTTATTCTTGGATTTTGTTAAATATATATGGACTTGTATGTTGAATTTGTGCCATACCCTTTAGGGACATTCTTGTAGAATTTTGATATTCCATCCAAAAGTCTTTAAATTTTTAAACCTAGAAAGAATTATGTTAGTTTAGAGGTAATCTTAAATCTAGACTCCTGATCTTTAACAAAATCTTTTAATTGTCTTTGATAAAATGATGAAACTAATCCACCATCTACATACAATGCTAATAGTAATTTCTTTCTACCTTGATCTTTTATGTACAAACATCTGATAGTATTGCTTGCTTTGAATTTAAGTTAGATGAGGAAATCTCAAAAATATCAGTTCCGGCAGAGGAGCTTGCATAATTCCATACATGTAGCACCGAGATCTGCAAATTTTGTTAGAATTATCTTTGTAACCTTCTGGTTATTGCATAAAAATAACCTCAACTAACTTGCCATATAAAAATGTATAAACATCAAATTGAGATAGAAGCATATTTTCACTTGCTTCAATACTTAATACTGATCTGACTGTTCCTAATTAAGTAACAGGGTAAGAAGCTTGATTTCAGTCTATGTTATAAAGATTATTATAACCTTTCACAACAAATCTTGCTTTATACCTTCCAACTGTGCCATTTGAATTTCTCTTTAAAAACCCATGTGGCGGTTCACCACCAGCGCAGAAGAATACAATAACAGCGCAGATGGATACAACACCGCGGATGAAGACAGAGTAAACCGGTTCTCGCAGTGAACGGTTGGACGAGACGAAAAACACTCTGCCTTGCTGACGCGAACAAGTGAGCTGCTATGAGCTATCCAGCAAACCGAACTATCCAAACTGTAAATATTAACGCTAAATTGTAAATATTATCATCTTATGTAATGCTGTTTAAATATATCGTTATTCATGAAATTTCTTCTTCTTATTTGGGTGCTAAAAACCCAATATTGGTGACTTAAGGACTTAGAAGAAACACGTGTATCTTGGAACATTCTTTTCCCATCGGAGTAATTATACAGTGAAAAAGACTCTAACCTGGCTTATGACAATTCTAGTGAAGTGCTTCTGCAAAATTAATCGTTATTTTTGTTTTTATTTGTGAATAATTATGCCTAACAACCAAAGTGCAAACATAGCATGTGTCGCCGTGAAAGCCCCGCCGTTTTGGCGTGCTAACCCAGCACTATGGCTTCGACAGATGGAAAGTCAATTTACGCTGGCCGGTGTGACTTCGGAAATCAAGTTCCACCACATCGTGGCTGCTTTGTAACCAGAGGAGTTGGAAGTCGTTGGCGACATTATGTTGAATCCGCCGGCAGAAGAGCCATATGATGCACTTCGGAAAGGACTTTGTTCCCAGTATGCCGACTCCGAAGAACAACGATTGAGGGATTTGATTTCCGGTATGCAGCTTGGCGACAGGAAACCATCCTGCCTGTCACTGGAAATGAGGAGTAAAGCAGAAAATAAAATCAGTGAGGAACTGCTGAAATCTCTGTTTTTACAAAGGCTCCCAACACACATGCAGCAAATCCTGGCCATTTCCAACGACAAGCTGGATCGATTAGCGGAGATGGCAGACAGCATTATGGCAGCTGCTACCGATTCTGTTGCTATCCATGCAGTAACGTCGGAAGAAGTGAATTTACAAACAACACTGATGGAGATCTCTTCACGCCTGTCTCACCTCAAAGCACGTTCTCGGTCCCATTCCCGGGAATCTGGAAGACGATTTCGTCCTAGATCAGCTAGCAGAGAAGTGGGAAATCCTGCCCACTGCTGGTATCACCAACGTTTTAAGCAGAGGGCTCAACAGTGCAGACCACCTTGCTCATTCCAGTTGGAAAACTAGTACGGCCATCACTCGGCCCATCGGGTGACAGCACAACTGAAATACACCGTTTATATCTTTCAGATAAATCAACAGCTTCGAAATTTCTGATCGATACAGATGCAGATATTTCAGTTATTCCACCCTCAACATCCAAACAGCACTGTCAAAAATCAAAACTTCAGCTTTTTGCGGCAAATGGAACTGAAATCCCAACTTTTGGCCAGCTTCTCCTCAAGCTAGATTTAGGCCTGCGTAGAGCTTTCCATTGGCCCTTTGTCATCACAAACGTATCACAGCCAATTATTGGCGCAGATTTTCTCCGTCACTTTGGACTGTTGGTGGACATTCGTCAAGGATGCTTGATCGACCCTCTTACAAAGCTTCAATCCCGAGGAACTGTACAGTGTGGAAAGGGTGCCGATATCAAAACAATCAGTGGAGATACAAAGTTCCATCGACTGCTGTCTGAATTTCCTTCTCTCACTGAAGCTAGTTCAACACGACAAGCCAAACATGATATCAAGCACTGCATACAGACTACGGGTCCACCAGTTTTCTCAAGACCATGACGACTTCCCCCTGACAAACTAAAAGCCGCTAAACAAGAGTTTGAATTTCTTGTGGCAACAGGAGTTTGTAGGCCATCAAAAAGCTGCTGGGCCTCACCTCTGCACATGGTTACGAAAGCAACGGAGATTGGCACCCATGTGGAGATTACAGGAAACTGAATAGTGTGACTGTATACAAGAAACTGAATAGTGTGACTGTACCAGATCGCTATCCAGTCCCTCACATTCCAGACTGTCTGCAGGTGCTTGAAGGGAAAAAGATTTTCTCCACTCTGGATCTAGCAAAAGCCTATCATCAGATCCCAGTGCTAGAAGAAGATGTGCCCAAGACAGCTGTTGCAACACCATTTGGACTTTTTGAATTCCTTCACATGCCATTTGGACTTTCCAACGCCGCTGCCACGTTCCAATGGTTTATTCACCATGTCTTAAGTGGAATGGACTTGTGTGTGCCATATTTTGATGATGTCCTGGTCACATCAGAGAGCGAAATCCAGCATTTGGAGCATCTGAAACAAGTATTCCAGCGCTATTGAGGAGTACGGTGTGCAGCTGAATGCTTCCAAATGTGTCCTGGGAAAATCATCTGTGAAATTTCTTGGCCACATAGTAACTCCTGATGGTATTACCCCACTTCCAGAAAAAGTATCGGCTATCACAGATTTCCCTTAACCAAGTACCGTAAAAGAGCTCCGCAGATTCCTAGCGCTTATCAATTTTTACAGACGGTTCGTTCCAAATGCAGCTAGAACGCAAGCCGTGCTAAATGCTTATTTAAAAGGAGCCAAGAAAAATGACAAAACACCCATCACTTGGACAAATGAAGCCAAAAACGCATTTGAAAAATGTAAACATGACTTGGCAGAGGCCACTGTCTTGTACCATCCTTCTGTTGATGCCACTCTTGCTATAGTAGTGGATGCATCAGACAATGCTGTTAGAGCTGCACTTCAACATCAGGTTACCACTGGTTGGAAACCCCTTGCATTTTATTCCAAGTCTCTTTCTCCTGCTCAACGGAGATACAGTGCATACGACAGAGAGCTTCTGGCAGCCTAAATGGCCATTAAATATTTTCGTCATATAGTAGAAGGTCAAAGTTTCATTCTGTTTACCGACCACAAACCATTGACGTTTGCCTTTCGGCAAAAGGAAGACAAGTGCTCACCACCTCAGCTGAGACAACTAGACCTAATTGGACAATTCACAACCAACATTCGTCACTTAAAAGGAACTGACAATGTCGCTGCGGATGCACTTTCTAGGATACACATCTCTACCATTGGATTACCATATGCATTCGACTTTCAAAAGATGGCTGAGGAGCAACAGACAGATCCTGAATTGCAAGATATTTTGTCTTCAAATACAAGTTCACTGGTACTGCAACTCTCCCAGTAGGTGAACCTCCAGTTACCTTACATTGTGATGTGTCCCTAGGCCGTATCCGCCCATTCGTTCCAGAGAATTTTAGACGTGAGGTTTTTACAAACCTACATTCACTTTCACATCCAGGAATAAGAGCATCAGTAAGGATGATCAGCGAAAGATATGTTTGGCCTTCCATGAGAGCAGACGTGACATTATGGGCTCGTACTGAAGACAGAGTAAACCGGTTCTCGCAGTGAACGGTTGGACGAGACGAAAAACACTCTGCCTTGCTGACGCGAACAAGTGAGCTGCTATGAGCTATCCAGCAAACCGAACTATCCAAACTGTAAATATTAACGCTAAATTGTAAATATTATCATCTTATGTAATGTTGTTTAAATATATCGTTATTCATGAAATTTCTTCTTCTTATTTGGTTGCTAAAAACCCAATACACACTTACCTGGAACTACTTTTACACCCTTTGTCAAATCTTCCAAATCCAAGGTGGTTTTCAATTCATGATTCCATTTATAAATTCATCTCCACAATTCTTTTTCTTTGCAATGAATGGCTTCTTTATACGCCGGGTATCCAACAATATCGCAAACAAAGGCTTCAGCTATAGTGTAAGCTAATCTAAGAGTAAAACAACATTCAAAATTAGCTGAAGATTTCATCACTTCTTAAGCAAATAATATTGCTAATTTTTTTAAAAAGAAATTAATAGAAAGATGACTTTTCTACCAAACTGGAGAATGGAATGGAGAATTAATGTTTCATTTTAACACAATAATGTAGTACATCACCTTTTCCATTCAGAGTAAATAAGATTTTTCATTTATTCATTATTTTTAAATTCAGAGCACCCATTTTCAAACTATAAGCAAAATATCAACCACAGGTAACAATCTACATTCAAGTTAACAGGTGCATTTCTATGTAAGCATTGAAACTGCAACCAAATAATATCAATAAGGTCAAAAACAGACACCAATATTAAAAAGTAAAACTGCTCATTATAACAAATTAATTATAACTAATGTTATTCCCATAAACACATCAACAAAGTGTAAAATCAATTATATATAATTTTAGCAATTGTTATAAAATACATTTTACAAATTAAATTCCCATCAAAAAAGGCTATTAATATCATGCACTGAAAAGGAAAATATTAAAATAATAACAAAAGAATGTTACATTATCAAGTTATATTTTTTATTCTCCATTTATCATTGAAAACATGGTAAACAATTTCTGGGTTCTTCTATAATTCTGTTTACAACTTTTGATGTTACAGAACATTTAAATTTAATATCCAATGATACATGGTTAAAATATTGGAAGTAGGACTTACCATAATTTTCAATTAATACAGTTTTAAAAAATTTGGGTGTGTTTTTGTAACCTACTGGAGGGCCATTAAGGATTATGAAAACAAGTATGTTAGAAGAGCCAATATCGTCATATTGGCTCTTCATTAGCTATCATCATTACATCGTGGCCATTTTTTGCACAACATTACTTATACGTGGTCCCCAACTTTCACACACAGCTTCAGATACAAGGATGGAAATAGAGAATGTAAGTAACTTCATTATAAGTGGACATTTATTTTTTAGTTCTAATACTGCTAATTTGAAAAGGGCTTTTAGGTCACACGATACATTTTCTTCTCTGCTTTCAGATATTTTTGTTTGGAACCACAAACATAGTTGTTTATACTCAAAGGAGAGATCATCTTTAATAACATTGGGTTTTTGACTTAAAAAGCTACTAATAAAATTGAAGTGAATTGATTTTTGCAAAGCCATGCTACTCACTCTTCCAGGCACATATGCATTGAAATATCAAAAGACACAGACAGGTGAAGTAGTCGCACATTCAAACATTTCAGATAACATGTGAAAACTTGCATTACAGACTAACTGACCCTGTAGTAGGGGTGGATCCAGCTCCCGATTTAGAAGGGGGGGAGTCACGTGTAATAATAAAGCATTTTTTCAATCTTAATTTGTATTTTTGTGTGAAAAATATGCTTTTTTATGGGGATTTTCTTCGTCCAGATGGGGGGAAGGGGATCATGACCTCCGTGACACACCTTTTTACAAGCCCTTGCCTTGCCTTGTAGTAGGAAATTCTATCCACTCATCAATTGCACCATGTAAAAAAGGAGTGCAGAGGGCCATCCCACATATTTCATCTGAATTATGGATATTCCACGAAATGCAGGTGCAAGTTTACAGTCCGTCCCAAACACTGTTCTTGTACATTCTCCCGCAAAGGGAAGGGTTTAATGTTTTGTTCTCCAGAAAATGAATGACTACGTTTTTTTTTTCTAGAGAGAGATATAGAGTGGATTCTGAAATTTGTCTGCAAGAACCACAAAATTTATCTGCAGTGCCCACTGCCATGCCTTGTTTTTTTTTTTTGTTTTTTTTTTTTAGAAAGTGGATTCAGAAATTTGTCTGCAAGGGCTAAAATTTATCTGCAACACCTGCCGCCATGCTGCGCTGTTTCTGCTACCAGGATTACCAATATAAATTATTGACTTGCCTACTGTCTGTCCGCCATGCAATTTTTTTTCTTATAGAGCTTTTCTCTAGATAAAAATAATTATCAATGAGAAAGTCTTCAATATTTGTAGGGAAACAGTATGCACTCTTCTCGGCTGCTAAATCGATTAGGTGGCATGGACAACCAAATGCTTAATTTCATTTGATAAAATGCCTGCAACACCAACTCTTTTTCCTATCATCACTGGTGCATTATCTGCATTTAAAGCCAAACAATTAGGTAGATTCCTTATAGGAAGTCTACCTATTGCAATGGTTCTCATGATGCAACTTTCGGAAAATTTCTGCAGATCTTCACCGATCCTGACCCCTAGAACCCAAAACCACCCTTCGTTAAAAAGTGTATATATATATATATATATGTACAGTGAAACCTCTTCAAACAGCCACCCCTGCATAGCAGCCATCCCTCTTAATGACCAATTTTTCGTGGCACGGATTTTTCGACCCATAGACCTAATGTTAAAATAACCCCTAGCAATGCCCACCCAACCCCTCTGAACGGCCGCCGGGTGGGTTCGCCCATCCCATTTAACAAACTCATCAGTTACAGATTTACTTTTTAAACTGAAAAACAAACTTGAAAAAATGTTTTTTCCCCGAGAAGGGTAAAAACTTAAAACAGTCACAAATTGTATCCTTTTTTCAAAAAATGTAAAAAATTATTAAATAAAGTACTATTTTCTCTTTAGATAAGTCTCAAACTTCATTTTAAATAAGAAATATGTGTCAGACTTGTTTATAATAGATATTATAACAATTATCTTGTAATTGTAACGAAAACCCTTCAGAGCGGCCAATTTTTCTCGGAACGGAGGGGTGGCCGCTCAGAGAGGTTTCCCTGTATAACGCTTTTTCCCATGTTATCTTGTGAACACGATAACTGGAGTAATTTTAATCTAAATTGAACCAGGGTGGGATATGCTGTAAGGATAGTGAAATTCTCGGTCAAGTTCGTAGCTGGGTTATCCAGCTCAAAGGGAGTGAAAATGGTGGGGGGTGGAAATTTTCATTTTCCCATAATTCCTTCATAATTGAAAATAGAAAAAAAAATCAAATTAGGCGAATTATTGCTTTATCAAATCGAACAATTTTTGCATTTAAACTTTTTCGATAGCTACAATTGCTTAGAAGTTATGATCAGGAAAGTGATTTTCCCTCCCTTCCCCTCTTCTCCCTCTAACTTAAAGTAACCTTTAACCTATGCCTGTTACCCCTTGTTGAAAAGCTTTCGTCATTTGCAGTCTCTTCCCCCCACTTTCAGTCTTGCATCTCCAATCCTTATGCGAATAGAGGGCGAAGTGTTCTTTTCCTTATTATTAGTAATAGAAACATATGTATAACGATTTTGCCCGTGTTATCTTGTAAACACGATAACTAGAGTAATTTTGATTAGATTTTAACTGGCGAGGGACATGTTGTAAGGGCGGTGAAAATCTCGGCCGAGTTTGCAGATGGGCTAACCAGCTCAAAGGGGGTGGAAATGGTGGGGGACTGAAAATTTCATTTTCCCATTATTCCCTTACGATTGAAGATAGAAAGAAAATTCAAATTAGGCGAATTATTGCCTTGCCACAACAAATAACTTTTGTTTTGAAACTTTTTTGATAGCCATAATTGCTTAGAACTTATGAACTAAAAAGCCATATTCAATCCCCTCCCCCAACTTATCATTTCCCCTTAGCTCTGTTTCGACTAAAGATAGAAAAAGATTTCAATTAGGTAAATTCTCACCTTATGATAAGGAACAACTTTTATATTAAAAGTTTTTGTCTGCTAGAATTGCTTATAAGTTATGAGCTGAAAAGCGATATTCACGGCCGGGGCGCCAATTTATCATTTCCCCATTGCTCCATTACGATTGAAGATAGAAAGAAAATTTCAATTAGGGGAATTATCACCTTATCATAAAAAACGACTTTTATATTGAAAGTTTTTTGACAGCAAGAATTACTTAGAAGTTATGAGTTCCAATCACCCGCATTAACTTCTGCTTTTTATATGGTAAACAAGTTGATATACCTGGATTTGCTCCGGATTAAAATGCTTTCATGTTTAATATTTTTAATATAAAAATTACTATTGTATAAATATTATAATACACAAATTCCTTTTCTGATCTGAAACGTTTTTAATTAAAATGAGAATATCTATTGAACCAGACGATTTTTAAAAACAGCCGTTTTCTCCATACATTAATTATTTGTTATATGGGTACTCCAAATTTTGTGAACAATTACTAAAGTAAAAGAAAGGTATTAACGAATATTTTGAAACAATTAACTATTTAATTATTTATTAATTTAAAGCATGAAAATAAACCAATAGTTGGCCCGATATAAATTGTTAATTGTCTACTTTTAAAATTTTCTTTTAGCATTCTTCCTTCTGGAAATGGTTTCTCGTATTATTCTTGTTCTTCAACAAGAATATTGTTACGAATTCAGTTTAAAAATAAATTTGAAAAAAATATTAAAATGAGAGAAACAAATTTATGGAAATGAAAGATATCGCAGAAAAACACCTTGCTTAATTTTTAATTAAGCAAAATTTTAAGCAACCTTTATTAGGCTTTGAAAAGTTGAAGGTGATCTTTAATCTTCTCTTAAATAAAAAGTGTGCAAAGTTTGGTAGAAATCAGTCCATTGGTTTAGTAAAAGATGTGGAACATACATACAGAGATAATTATAAGATAAAGATTGCTGGCAAATAGTATGAGCCATAAAAAGGTTTTAGTGAAGATTTTGTAACAATTAATTTTTTAATTTTAATTAAGTAAATGGTTAATTTTAATTAATCAAACAGTTAATTTGATAATTAGTTAATTTGACAGATTACTTTAATTTGATATTTAACTAAACATGGCGGGCCCATGAGTTGTTTAATAAATTCTATATATAATAGCCAAAAATGATAGATATTTAAATAAGAGTTCCCTTTATCCTCTTTGATATTGAAAAATATCCTTAACTTTAAAATTGTTTTGGGATTTTCTGCCTGAGTATTTGGTTTTAACCGTCGATGGAGATTTAAATTTACTGTTCAAATTGGATGCATTCATATCCTATGCTTTAAAGACACATATTAAATTTGCCACTCACAAAGTTTAATAATTTTTATTCTCTTATATGTTAAGAATTTAGTGACTATTATCTCTGTAGCCAGGGAGTTCTCTAAATATGCCCATTGTAGTAGTTTTTAAGTGTTTCATGTCATGTGATTTTACCATATGACAAAGTAATGTTTGCACAATTATATTGTAACCTAGATTAAATAAATTAATCTTTAAATCCAGAGTCTTTCTTCATTCGTGTCAAGAGTCAATTTCTTGTTACTGTTCCAGAAAGGCTGGCTTAATGTTATCTAGGAGATATATGCACGGCCGAGATGTTTATTTCTTTATGACTCCTACCTGTTGAATGATTATGTGTTGAGAATATGTGTTGAATAAATTTTTATCATATTTCTAAATGTATTGTGTTACGGTAAAATAATCAACTAAAGTGTCATAATACAAAATAATATTCATTAACCTGTCACCTAATCAAAAATCACCAAATAAAGAAATCAAATGTGACAAAAACATCCAATTTTTTGCCAGCTTTGTGGTTAAGATGTCTATATTTGTCATAGTTACACAAATTTTGATAGTTGCTAGTTTCAACATAATGGCAAAGTACAAATAGTGCAGTTACCAAAAAATAGATAAGCACAATACATAAAAAATCATGAGCTTCAAATAATTAAATTTGTAAACATTTTGATACTAAAAATAGGACAACTTGAGCTGATTTGCCTTAAAATAAATCTATACTGTACACAAATGCCAATAATTTTTTTAAAAAATTGAGCAAAAAGAAAGATAAGAGAACAATTCAGAAAAGGATAGCTTTTTGACAGGATACCTTAGAAAAAGATAGTAGTTTTGTAGCATGAATGCTACAATCTTTAACTACTAAAACTACTATTTACAAAGCATGCATGATGTATTATAAGTCTATTGATGTAGTTTTCAATTGTTGATTAGCTGATCATTTCTAAAAACTAAATTAAGTTCAGTTTGTATTATAGGCGTCGATCCAGGTTTTTTTTTTAGGGGCCCATTTTTGTGGGAAAAAATATTTTTGTGAAAAAAATTTTTATCATGTAAAACCTTCAATTTTAGCAGTCATATTCCATATTTCACGTTTAATATCAAAAGTGTTTCATTGAACCAAATATATGCAGTAATTTGGTATAGTACTGGAAAAAAAATACTCGGATATATATTTTGTGCAATGCCTCATTCAAAAACTTTTAAAAAAGAAGTCAGATTAAAAAAAATAATAGTGGTTTATTGTTAAAAGTATGTTGAAACATTTGAACTTTCTGCTAACAAAAAACTTAATTATGCAGAAATGCATCTTCACTTTTAAAATCAATTTGATATAAAAAAAGTAAGGATACCTAATACTGGGCAAATTTTAGAGAATCGTTGTTTGGCCGTGGAAAAATTTTAAAAACGGATCATTTTTATAAAATGAAATTTTATAAAAGGGCCATCTTTATGAATTTGAATTTTGTGAAGAGGCCGTTTTTATGAATTTTGTGAAGGGGCCATTTTTATGAATTTAAATTTTGTGAAGGGGACGTTTTTATGAATTTGAATTTTGTGAAGGGGACGTTTTTATGAAGTGGAATTTTGTGAAGGGGCCATTTTTATAAAGTGGAATTTTGTGAAGGGGGCAGCAAAACGGCCCCAATTTTTGCCTGGATCGACCCATGTATTATGAATAAAAATATTTACAGTTAGATCTTTAACAAAACATAAAACAAGTAAAAGATTTTTCTGTCAAAAATTCTACAATTTAAATATTATAGAAACAATTAACTATATTTTAAAACGTTCTATAAACACAAGCTTAGTAATTTAATTGATTTTATCACTAGAAAAGTTTAAACCTTTTACACTTCAGGGCCATTACCCATTGTAAACCCTCTGAACCCCAATTTTTTTTTACTTGTATATGTTTTTTTATTTATGCAATATTAAAGTATATAAGTTAAACCTTAAGAAATGAGATAAAATATTTGTTTTAACTAAATTTTTTAATATAGAATCAATTCTTGAAAGTCAACATTATAATTTTTAAGTTTTCTCCTTACAATCAACATATTTACATGTTTTTCCTTAATTGGAAAAATATTATTGCATTCCAATTTCTTTTTTTAAAAATATTTCTAATGTTCGTATTCGGTAATGAAATAAAAAATAAAATTTCACAATAAAATTTTTCAAAAAAGGACGATTTATTTGAACAAAAATTGGATGTCCCGTGCATAACACAAAAACATGATATTTTTTATTTTTCACATTTATTTTTAAGTCAAAACCGAAACTGTTACAAATTTACTTTGTTTTTCTTAGTACCAATTTATACTGTAAAGAAAATTTCTGCAAGTTTAATATTAAATGAAGTATTAGCACTTGTTTTCATGTCCCGTGCATAACACAGATTTTTCTAAAAATCTGGAAAGTCAAAAATTTCATGAGCATTTATAACTGTAGGTGGCTGAATTACTTTAATGACTTCACTCATGTTGTAGAACACTTTATATTCTCATTTAGGCCATTTCCAAAATTTTCCAGACTTTTTCATGGCAGAAACTTCAGTATCATTACCTAAAACTTGTGTAATTTCTCCAGCATATCAACATTCATCATACTTCACCACAACCCAATTTTCTGTAGAAATATTTATGGTGTTAACTGCCATGGTATCAACATTTTGTTTTATTGGTGTTATAGCATTTGTAAAAAAAATTCTAAACCAGAAGATGGTTAACATTTAATTCCTTGCATTTTTGAAATGCCTGGTATTGCTTTTGCTTTAACCCACATACTGTTATCTCTATTTATATATTTATCTAAAAATAACATAACTGTTGTAGATGGCATAGCTTTTTTAACAACATTTGCAAAATCTTCTGCTGACTGTACAATTGGGGCGGTTGATTTTTTTTACATGACAGCATTTTGTACTAGCATTTTGCCTTACCACCAATTCCATCCGTCACACCTTTTCCATGGGCCACTGCAAAATATTTCCTGTGGAAAGTTTTTTTTTTTAATTTAATGCTAAAGTTTTGTAGCAGCAAGGTCATGTATCTATTTTTAAACTCTGATTAAGAGCCATCTGTCCCTATTATCTCTTCAAAAAGATTGTTTTCCCTTGCATTTTGGCTGAATTTCTTCATAAACAGAAAAAAAGCAAAAAGACTAAAATCATACGCGAGCAAAAAATTTGTACCATAACTTATACGCGAAAGAGTAAAACATCAGAACATGCAACATGAAGAAAATATTACACTATAATAATTAATAAGTTAATTATTTATAATTCAGTACATATAAATAAGAAAGAATATTAAATTATTATTAAATCATTCACATTAAAAGTTAACAAACAAGTTTAACACGTCATTAGGGGCATCAGAAAATACAAAATTAGACATTCAAACATATTTACCACCTGTACATCACCGAGATGTAACATTACATTCACCCAACAGAAGTCCAAGAAGAATTATATTTAATAGCCTTTTGATCAAGTTAGCTCAAAAAATAAATAAAAATAAGGACAAATAATTTCTTTTGCTTCATGCAACTGTGTAAAGTGTATTAACTCTTTATAAATTATAATAATGTATTTTGCAAAAGTAACAGCACAATGATCTTGCACCTTATAAAGTGAGAGGGGTCGAGAAATTGTACAGTTACAATGGCAGATTCATTTAGCATTATTGTTATTTGAAACCCCTTGAAACATTTCCTTAATTGTTAAAGAAGTGGTTTTCTTTCATTTTTTTATCTGTGTGGCTTTTGTTGGTAACAGATCTCCGTTAACACGCTTTACCCCTTATTTTGGAGGGCTGCCATCTTTGACAGATTTTTCTTCGAAAAAGGATGTGTTTGCATCCTCTGCAAGTTTATTTTCAATAAAGGCTAAAATTTTTGCACAGTCTTCATTAGTATCTCTCTGTTTAATTACTGGCATAGTTGTCGGGACTACATTATCTCTAGAATGCCTAGGTAAATCATCTGTTTTATTTTGAGAAGATTTTTTTTTATGTCTTATTCTCTGCTTTTTTGCTGCATTTGCACACAGCTTTTTAGCTGCATCTTTTGACAGGAGTTTTTCTTTTTTTTTAATGTAGTTTATTTATTTGTTTTTGTTCCTTTTTTTTTTATTTCTTTATCTTGGTACGCCCTACAAGATTACCTTAAGTTTTCAACTATTTTTTTTCAACATGTCATGCAAAAAAATCTTTTTTTTTTTTTTTTTTGCAAAATATGCCACAGAGGTTTTGTTTTCTGCAAAAAGGTGGTACTTAATACTTTGAATGGCACTGAATGTTGGAATGTTCATCCTTGTAGAGCTTGCTGATATAATGTTGATTCGTCAGTAGAAGATGAATCAGCTAGTTTCCTAGAGGGTGGAGTTAAGCCGCACTGTTGAGCATATTTTCCCAGAATTTTCTTTCGAAAACGAAAGATAGGAAGGTTTCTTTTCTTTGTGTAAAAGCGGAATTTTTGGGAAAAAAAGCAAATTTTTGCAGGGCAAAAAAATCGAAAATCCAAAAAGGGAATTTGAGAGGAAAAAAATGGAATTTTTCCAAAATAGCAAAAAAGCGGAAATTCGCCAAAAAGCGGGAGAATCTCATCCCTGCATACATTTATTCAATGAAAGGTCTCACAGTATTTTTTTCCTTCTCAGAAGT
>BGPR01002043.1:26690-60146 GCA_013235015.1 Araneus ventricosus
CCAAATTGTTCCTTAGTTTCTAAGTTTTGAAAATCCTAATTAATACTAGAAAAAACTTTATCCCAACGCACCTATTCCCCACTCTCTAATGCACATCTACGCTAAATTTGGTGGCTCTACATCTAACAGCCTAGCCTGTAGATCCTCAAGAGAGAGATAGACAGACACATACACATTGCTATTATTAGTAGAGATAAACGGAGATAATGTTTAACCGGTGAGAATTTCAACAAAAACAAAAAATTCAACGAAATTAATATCATTGAGAGGATAATGTTTGGATTTTTAAGATGCTGTAAATTCATTTTTATGTAATTATATTTTAGGAAGTTTTCGTTGAATAATGCCAAATTTTTGTTTAATTTCTTGCATAGTGGTGCAAATTCTAATTAATATTTAGAAAGAAACTTTATCCCAACGACCCCATTCCCCACTCTCTAATGCATATCTATGCCAAATTTGAGGTTCTACGTCCAACCCTCTACCCTGTAGAGTCCCAAGAGACAGACACACACGCACTGCCTATTATTAGCAGAGATAAATTGAACTATTGTTGGTGTACGTCAGATGAGTGCTTTAGATATACAAGCGAATAAATAAATAATTAAATAAAATATCACTTCACCTCCCAGCAGTCTACATAAAACAAATTTTTAGACTGTAAATCAAACAGAGAACTTAACAATGCTTTATCATGAGGAAATCATTTCAAAAATACAGGTAAAAATCTCAAGAAATAAAGGTAAAACTCAAAAGAAAGGTAAAATCAATTTAAAGCTTTTAATTAAGCTGACAGTTAGAAAGATCATTATAAAATTGGAAATGAAATTTCAAATTCTGATCTTCCACAAAGCACAAGAAAGATAAATTACTTTTATCTTTACTCAATAATCGAAAATATGATACAATATCATGTTATATATTATTTTTAAACTTATAAATAATTGTCAGAGGAGTATCATTGCCACAAGGACATCATTTATAATGAACAAAACAATAATTTGAACTTAAGTAAAATAAAGTAAACAATTAAAGTTACTGAATTATATTAACCACCAGACACCATCCATGAGCCCACTCACCCTCAAGAAATCGAGAGCAAGCAAAGGATCCGTCTCGAAAGTCTCCCTAGATAGGCGAAGACAAGAGAGGATGTGCTCTGGGAACGCACTCGCTACTCCACACTTTGCGCAGACCGGAAAAACTTTGTTACCGTGGCTAAAGGAGCAACTCCTCAGGTGAGCGCTAACAAATCTATACAGCGCCGTCTGGTCGGCTCTGTCACAGGCAAGACCAATGGAGGCACCAGGACTGCTCCGCTTATATCAATCACGGGATGGAGGGACCCTCCACGTCTTTAAATCTTTGTTTTTTCTGATGGAATAAATCTCGTCAAATGTTAAGGAGGGGGTTGAACACAAAGGTTCAGCCGTGCCCTGCTTCGCCAAATCGTGAGCAAGCTCGTTTCCATAAATATCCACGTGGGAGGGTATCCATTGGAGGTGCACCTTATGATCCACGCCTATATGTCTAAGTAATTTCTAATATGTCTAAGTAAGTAAGAATACATAAATATACCAAATTTCAAAACTCTAGAAAATCAGGAAAGTATCATTTGAAAATCGATTACAAATTCTATCTTTTTAAAAACTAACTAGTCAAGTTAATGGCGCATATGACTCTTAAACTGAGAAAAAATGGTGGAAATCTTTCAAATTCGATACATTATATCCCTGAAAAAAATGCAATTCACAAACTCACTTTTTTTCTAGAAAAATATCTGTTCTTTCTCTTGTAGTACAAAGATTTTCAAACCTTCATAGTGGTATGTATTTATTTCAGAGAGTAATAAATATAAGTATAATTTTTAGAGAAAAATTGAGCTAGTCACCTAGCGCTCATCATTAAGGATAAAATATTTATTTAAATACAGTATTTTGGGTATCTAAGTAATCCAAACAGTCTATTTAAGAAACTGAACCTCAACATTCAAATTTAATTTCTATTTTATATACCAATTTAAAATAAAAATGTTAAAAATAGTTAAAATTTCAACTTTTCTACCCCACACAAAAAAACTTATTTGGGGAAATATGTACAAAAATGTGGTTCAATTTGTAGAACATAGCAAAATACATATTTGGTAAAAATTTTATGTAAAAATATTCAATAGTGCATGAGATATCGAGCGCGCTATATAAAAAAAGTCATTTTGAGTTATAGCGCTTTAAAGATATGACCATATTCAATGTTTAGGTTGAAGAGCTGATACATTTTCCTTCATAACTTTCATAATTATGGGGATTTTATCGCGTATTGTTTTAAATTATTGTGAAAAGACAGGGAAATATATATTTTTTTCATAAAATCGAAAATTTTCGAGGTGTAACAGTCGTATGTCAAGCTGTATATAAAAATTGCTTCCTCTTTTTTTCAAATCATTTCACGATATGGTGTCGAATGACTACATTGAGTTTATACAAGGGTGTCAAAATTGAGACCCACAATGGTAATATTATTATAAATTCTATTTAAAAATAATTGTGACTAACGAGTCACAAAGTTCGCCAATGTCTGATTACTAGTCGTATTTCATAGATGCACCAATTTCCCTACCTACAGCAGTGAATACTTTATCAGCTTATAATAGTATAACACACACAATAAGTAGATGGAGGCAGACGAAATCCATTGCTGTGCAGATTTGAAGACAAAATGCAGTGAAGTTGCCTGGTTGGAAAACACTCGAAAATTGCCATGTGAAATTATTTCCAAACTTATAAGTACTTATCAGTACAAGAAATTACTTTCAATTATCAAAGGGAATAAGTCTCTTGTCATATCTAGAATTACTAGATCAATTTAGAGCTGTCCTTGTAAATAGAAAAGTTAATAACAGAAGTGGAGAAGAAGAGATGCCAGGAGACGGGAAGAAGACTTTACAATTGTCATTGTTTTTTTGTACTCTGTATAAATAATTGAACTAAAAAATAAACCTATCAAAATAAACTAAAATAAACCTACATTTCTTCAAAAAATTGATTTTGTTTAGCTGCCCACATAAGCTTAGGCCTTGTTTCTTTGGCCCGTGATTGCATTTGAATTTGGCACCCTTGGTGTTATACATTCTTATCTTCCCTCACTCGTAATACACAATAGCCATCCTCCATGGAATAATACAGCAGAAAATCCGTCAGCACACGTATGGGGTCTTTTTTACCCCACCCTTAATCTTTTGCTAAGAAATTCTCGGAATTTCTAAATATTTGTCCCTGTTACTTTATGTGCCTTAATGGGGGAGCTAGAAGATGTTAAAGTAAAATTCACCAGCCGTGGACCGAAGCAAGAGAAAGAATAATTTATTATATACAAAAGCAGAGGTATATGTACATTGAAGTAATGATTAACCAATAAGAGAAAAGCGCGCTTCTAAAAATAGAACATGACATCATACACTAAATAGTGAAACAGGAAGTGGGTGAGTAATTGATGCGATGCGCGATTACAGATTGAATATGAAATCATAACAGAAGAAAAAGACAATAGCAGCAGAAACCGTTTAAACGGGGTTTCTCACTTTTTACTGGGGGGTTGGTGTCAAATTGAACCATGCGTGTAATAGCATTTCGGATTAATTTAGCGTTATGGCTAAGGCAGAGTACGAACAGGCGCAGTAGAGAAGAAAATAATATAAAAAAGTATGGAAAAAGGGGGGATAAGTTTAATTTTCCATTTTCTTATTAAAAATCGTATTTGTGTCTTAAATACAAGTTATTTATACGAAAAAATATTCTTATACTTTGACCATATTTTATTTCTGTTCAAATAGCTAATACACTAAGGAGTAAGTGTCTAACAGTTTGGGGTCAAAATGACCCGGCGCGTGTGCTAATGTTCCAAAACTGAGTGCGTGTCCTGAAGGGTTAATACTATATGTCAAGGGGATTAGGGTGTAAAAAGAATAGCTTGTAAAATATGAGTCAGTTCCTAAAGACTTAAAGGTGCAGCATCTATACCACCGTGTAGACAACGGGAAAAATTTCGACTTTTGCATTTTCTGTATACCGGTAAAGAAAACGTTCATTTCTAGGTTTGTTTCTTTCTTCTTTCTCTGAATACTATTCACTTTCTTCTATGCAAATTATACGCAAAAGCTAATCTGTTTAAACCGCTTTGGAATATATTTGTGTAAGGTGCCCCAGATTTATTGGAAACTTTATTAAATTCTGTAGAAAAAAATTAGAAGATCTAAAAACAAAATTTCTTAACTAACTTATAATGTAACTACAAAAGTTAATAAATATTCGATGCGAGATCCCTTGGTTGCTCGTAGTATGTCTAAGTGATACTCGATTTTACGCCATGTATTTACAAGCATCTGAGTAATTTTGGATTGCATAGCAGCTGAGATACGCTGCATCATTTCATGTAAATTAATACAAGGTGGGCAATACAGACAATTTTTCACATAACCTCACATGAATTAAGTTTGGAGATAGGATGATATGACTACTGACTGATATTTTCTTTAACAATAAATGATCATCAGGCTTGTCATCAAACGTATTCTAGGAATAATAATGCTGATAAACATAACTTCACGAGTTGTTTTGTATTTAGTTTGCAATGAAAAAGAAGCCACTGTTCCTAGTTTTGTACATACTTTTGTAATGTGTCCAATAATTCTCAGACCTGTTGTATTTAGAAAATACAAGTGTGATTACTGCATCTGTTTTAGTATTACTAATATAATAGCCCAGATCTCTCGGTAACGCTCTGACGTCACCAACAATAAAACTCGCGCCATAGACTGCGAGACGTTAAACAGCATTATGTCATTGTTAGAGAACCTAAATTTCAGTCATTTTAAATTTAAAAGAGTAATTATCGTTGTAATTTTAAATTTAATAGTTTTAAAATAGTGAAATAAAAGTTGCTATCCATGGATATAAAATTTATCTCGCTATGATCAATAGTTCCCGAGAAATTTTAAATTTTATTAAGCATATATTTCAAATTAATTTCCATTTTTTAATAGAAAGTAGTAAATTACGTCAGTGGTATAGTTTGGACGCCACGATGCATCTCATTATTTAGTGCAATCATGATGATATAATTTGATATTTTTTAGCTACGTTAAAATTTACACAAAGATATCTGAAGTACAATAAAGATTGTTAAACAACGAAAAACACTTCACACCGAATGATGTTTACCAAGAAGGTTTTTGAATAAAGAAATATGTAAATAAAAAATATTTCCTGTCATAATACATATGTTTATTTTATATGTATTCAATCAATGTTAAACATTTCTCTTGCATATATATCTATTTAAACACGTCAGATTTGACGGTAAATCTCTCGAATGAAGAGGCAATTTGCACCGGTCATACCACGACGGGTGATTTTCTAGTATAGGATATGTAATCTGATTGATTATTTGCATGAAAAATCGGCTGTTACATATGCAAGTTATAAGAAAATGAATGGACAAAGTTAATGTATGATTCCAACGTACTAAATCACCATTTTTTTCTGATATTTGTCCAAAGCAATATTAAAATTGCATAAGGAATATACATCTTATACTACGTAAAATTTTTTTCATTAGATATTTTTACCATGCAGATTTACAAACTCTCTATATTAAAAATAACTACATGGTAAATAAATGTAATTATTTTCTACTCAACATGTAATTACCCGTACACGTATCGAACCCTTTTTTAAAAAATGTAATTCAGTGCCTCGTAAAATTATAACACAAAAAATATCTTCAAAAGTTACAGCACTTAAAGATTATTTTAGTAAAATCTCTTCATTCTTCTGAAATTCTTTTTCTTCTTAATACCCCACAGTATTTAATGTGTTTCCTGATCTTTAATGGCATTTTTAACGTAATTTAAATATGCTTATGCAAAGGGCATGTTATAGCAGGGTTTTTCTTTTCTGTTTCAGCTCGTTTTAGTGCTTAACTTTTTCAAAGATTTTGTCTTTCTTGAAACACTCTTTCAATTTGATGCATGTAAATTATCTTCTTAAATAACACCGTTCTACTTTTACAAGCTTTTTCACATCATATTACCTAAGTAATATGTATGTTTACTATATGTTTGCATAACATTTACATTTTTGCTTGTTTTCAAGTTTTTTTGTTTGCTTTCAAGCTTGTTTCCAAGGAGAAGTCAAATTTTTTCTATGTCTCTAAAATATTATGGTATTTTCTTTAATCACTATTTTATTTTATATATAAAATATCCTGATCGCTTAACTTTTTTGATAAAGATGCAAAAGTTTTCGAAGGAATATACAGATTTTTCTAGCACTTACTTTCAGGATATTATAAGAGTATTGATTTTATAACATTTTTAAATCAACACTGTGCGTTTTTTAAAATTTATTTTTCTGAAAAGTTAACGTAAATCTACATAAATAAGTATACGACACGTCGAAATTAATTAATTAATTTTGAAGAAATTTTAAATTAATTAAGTATAATAAATTATTGTGTAATTAAAAAATTTCCTTACTAAACTATTTTTTATGCCAAAAATGTAGTAAACTTAAATGGTGAAATGATCTCTTACATAGTGGTTAAAATATGAATCTCTGTGTAGTGCTGAATTAAATTTAATACTTATATCACTATTCACATTGTGACTAAAGTTGCTTCAAAATTTTGCTCACGCAAATATTTCTTATTTTTCCCCATCTGAATCACGTTTTATTATTTATAATTTGTTTACGATTCAGTACGAGAAAACATGATTATTTAGGTTCTGAGATATCAATGCCAGAAAGTGTGTATTTTGTGATTTAAGAAATGAGTAAGGTAAAATTCAACCCATGAAACTTGGAAAAATAATAAATAGTTACACAAAAAAAACAATCTCTACTAATAATAAAGGAGATTATATGTGTGTATGCTTGTCTGTGAAAATATGTGTTGGCGCCGGACCTAAATTTTCGAAATTTGGTACAAACATCGGTGGTAATGTGAACCTCGTGCCCTTTCTTGAAATTTTATTTCCCGTTTTAATTAATTAAATATTAAGCGAAATTTTGGCGTTTTTCCTTAATAATTACCGAAATTAAATAATTACCTTAATAATTACAGCATAGCAACCCTTTTTATGTCATCTGAAAGTGCAAAAAATTACCTTTTCAATGATATCAATTATTGAAAAAGTAATTCAATATTAAGTTGAAGTACAATTTTTCTATAATTTAAAAACTTTTTTAACATATTTCTTGGCATAATTTACAACAATACTTTTCATTGTTGCAATGCAACTCAAAAACCGTTTTCATTCTTTAAATAAATATTTAATCGCACATTTTTGTTTCATTGTTGTCATCTGAGATAGGATCCTAATACATTTTGCTCTCATATTTTATTTATCAAGATTTTTGTGAAATCTGCAAACCAAGCTCTTTGAGATATTGCTTTGCTTACATTAAAAAATATATCCAATAAGCTGAATGGTAATGTTTATTATGTTTTCATTCTTTTGTCAGCATGTTTTAATCCAGCTAACATGCCGCTGGCCATAAAATGCGCAGCGTCATTTTAATGTTGAAATCAAATGCATATTTCACAAGAGGAATAAGAAAGTAAAGATAGTACCGACAACATGGAATTAGAAGTTATATGACATGGTCAGTTATTTGACTCCATTAATAACATTTATGCAGACAATGAGCAGATGAGGTCCAAGGTCACTAATAGAACATGGGTTAAGTATCTACCACAATCTGAAGTTTAAAATTACGTTGTTAAGAGAACCATGAATATAAAATGATGCAAGATTCAATTGAAATCATATTCCCGACGAATAAGCTGGTTGCCGAAGACGGCTAGTGGTATAATAAAATAGCTTTGAGATTGACGTTAGATTAAGCAAAGGAATTTAGCTTAATAGATGACATTAAGTTTTGTTAATTAATTTATTAATTAACAATTAATTACCAAGTTAAGAAACTTCGTTGTGATTTGAGATAAGAAAATGGAACATTTAAGTTTTTGTTTCATCGAAAAATTTGACCAGAACTTACGCCAGCATTTTGAGGACTTGGCACCCCCAAATTTTTTTCTACAATTTTTATCAAAGTTATTCAATTTTGTAGTAGATAGATGTAATCTGTGCAGAAACTGAAATTTCTAAAATATTTTTCATTTTGTAAAATTACAAATTTTAAAATTTTAATTTTTAAAAAAAATTAGCCCTTTTTTAAAATACTTCTTCTCATACAATTTTTAATATTTTTTTCTCCAAATTTTTTTAAAGGGACCTCTCAATGTACTTAACAGAAACAGGGATCGGAATTTTGATATCTACATTAGTTTCAGAAAAAAAATTTTGTTCAAAATTTTGTGAAAATTTTTGGAAAATATGAGAATTTTTCACTTTGTACATTTTTAAAAAAATTTCTAATCAAAATTTTTAAAATCCATTCCTAATTCTATTAAGCATGCATTTGTGAGTGAACAGAAAAAATTTCAAGTATTCATTTCATTTTCATTTTGTAGCAGACACAATTTTGGAAAAAAGCAAACTGAGAAAAACAGCTTTAAAGTTTTAAAAACAATAAAATTGTAATAAAAACAATTTATATCAAGCTAGGTTTTTTTTCAGAACAATAACCTGACATTTGCGAGTCCTAAGTTATCAATTTTATAAATATTTATTATTATTATTAATTAGCATCTTCATTTAGAGGGATAATTAGAATTTTAAAAAAATGCGAAAAATTTCACTTTTTTCAATTTTTTAGTGAAAATATTTAATAAATGATCTGCAGTACTATTTATCAAATATCAATTATAACAGAGAAAAAATTTAAAACCATTTTATTGCAATTTTATTGACAGTGAGAAATTCATACAAAATGAGAAGCGAAAGCAGTGATGATGATGATGATGACGATATAATAAAGAATAAAAGAAAGAATAAAGAATATATTCATAAATAATAAAGAAGCGAAAGCAGTAAAACAGTAAACAAACAAAGATTAAACGGCTACTGTTTGAAACAACTATCTTGCTTTGCTTTTATGGAAAAAATTAGGTGGCTTTGCAAATTACACATGAAATATGCATGATTTAAACAGTGGAAGTGGGCGTGGCACGTGATTAAATGTTAGACAAAATAACTTCATATCTCACTAAATATTTGTCTGATTGTTTTGAAACTTTCAGATTATTAAGTCAAAGGTTCGAGGATCATTTTCTATTCAAAATTTGAAAATCGATATTTTCATTGATTTTCCGGAAATCTTAGGGTGACAAGTCCCCTTAAAAATTGATAAAGTTAGTGATAAGTATACTTGCCATGGCCTTATAAAGGGTTAATTTCTGAAAGCTGAGGTAATATCCCAATAAATTTTGCTTTCATACTTTATTTCATCAAACTTTTTGTGGGATCTTCAAGCTAAATGACTGGAATCTCTAAACTCTCTGAGATATTACGTATATTAAGAATAAAATAATTTTTAAAATCATTTAATATGAAATAATAATAGTTGAATAAAATAGAATGAACAAAATAGTTGCTATTGTTCCATTCTTTTTATCAGCATGTTTAAATTCAGGTAACATATCGCTGGCCATAAAATGAGCTGCGGGATTTTAATTTGAAATCAAATGCATATTTTACAAGAGGACATAAAAAAGTGAAGTTGGCGCCGCCAAAAGGCAAATAGATATTACGTGACACAGGCAGATACTTGACTCTATTAGGGACATTTATGTAGAAAATGAACAGAACAGGTGAAAGGCTGCTATGAGAACACTGATTAAATGTCAATCTCAATTTAAAAATTAAAATTACTTTAGGAAAGAGATGAATTCTAAAGCATGCATAAGAGATTCAATTGAAATTATATTCCCAGAGAACAAGCTGATTCCCGAATGTGTCTAGTGTTAAATAAATTATAAATAAAGAGGTATTGTGTAATATTTTATTTGATACCTTTTTGTTACCGACTTCTATGATTAAGTGATACATCATGATTTGTTTTAAGATGAAACAAACTTCTTTTTGGAAGGTAAAGTAATTTTTAAAATCATCTATATATATAAAACGCTAAGGTACGTTGCGGAAGAAAGGGGTTAAATTCTCTTTTGCCGGTGGCAACGATCGGTTTGTTTTTCAAAATAAAGTGGTAACCTTCGCCATATTAGGCAGAACTTCATAAGAATAGCCTGCTACTATATTCGTTCTGGTGTAAATTAACTTTTTCTCGCAAAAAATGAGTTTAAGACGTTGATTTCACAATATTTCTTTCAATATAATAAATTTTGGTTGAAATGATTCAAAACAGATCAGTTGGAAATGAAGCGGATGGGCTTAGGCAAGCCAGAGAACGTTCAGGTAAACGTCAAAATAGTTGAAATGAGCGACTTGGCTTTTCTAAAAAAAAATTTCATTCAAAAACTTGCAAATAAATTGTATGAAACTCTCCCCTCCATCTAAAATTCAGCGATCTCTAAAATACCAAAATACGATACAAAAGGCATCCAAAATATTAAAAACCCCTGTTTCAACTTCATCGGTGCTTTCCGATAGCATAGTCGTTAAGACATCGCCCTCCTACTCCATCGACGCAGGTTCGGTCCTTGACTGGCCAAGTCTTTCTCCGAGTGTTTTCAATACCTCCTCTGCCTCCCAAAATTATTTCATCATTTTAGTATCACCTTCATAGCTTAATTGATTTACTTTTAATCGTTAAAAATTAAAAACTCTAAAATAATTTTCACACATATTTATTTCTAATATTATCAATAAATAATTTTCATTTGTGATACATGCATTAACAAAAAGGTATAATTTCTATTTTCATCAAGCCATATCTGTCAGATTTACGAGGTTTGGGAACGCAATGAAATGTAACCCCTCTCATAAACTACGGGGACAGAACGCGCCAATTTGACCGAAAGTGCATGGTGTACGGTGAAATGCTCGGTTAAAGGTGCGCAGATACTCTGAGTGGGATCAGTTAGTAAACGCATGGTGTACGGAAAAATGCTCGGATGAAGGTGCGCAGATGCTCTGCGTGGGATCAGTTAGTAAATGCATGGCGTATGGTGAAATGCTCGGTTAAAGGTGCGCAGATGCTCTGCCCGGGATCAGTTAGTAAATTATTATTTTATAGATTTTATAACTAATTTACTATCTGAAAATACAGTAAATCCATTAATAATATTTCTATATTTAGTTAACTTTACAAAAAATCCACATTCTGCAATTTTAAATTAGAGAAATTTCGATAAATACCTAAGATCACAGTTCATAACTCATGACCTCAATGATCTGTTTTAATTTATCAGCAAAAAAAATCTTGTTGTCTCAAAGGGAAGAAATATTTTAATTGAATAGGAGAGAGTTAATTACCCCTCTCCACTCGCGTGTTTTGATTCAGATCTCAAAGGAAACAAATTTGTTACATAATAAAACTTTCTTATAAAGATATTTTTTATTGATTGTATTTGCATTGATGAAGCCCAATTGGATGAAATCAAATAACAGTTTTTTTCTAACAATCTAAGTAATATTTATTCATCGCACTTGAAATCTCTGTGCAGTATTTTTTGACTCAAAAATTTGAAAATCAAACAGATGAGATGATAATTTACTTTAACCCGTAAACTTCCTTAAGATGAAAATTTTGATGAATACAAAATAAATTCCCGTGCTGTAAATATCTATTGACAGTTTAGAATTTTGAGCTCGCGTGGAATAAAAATCAATTTTTCAATTTGCCAAAATTATTTCAATTTTGAAATAAATTTCTTAAAATAAAATACATTCAAACCCCATTATAACGAACCCAGGATACAACGACCCTTCGGTTATACCAAATTTTCATATGGTCCCAAACAACCTCCTATGCTACTATGCTTCATGGTTCCCTTAACAAAGGAATTTTGAATTCCAAATCGTGATAGACATTTGGTCCATGTTCTTTCAGTAGCCTTCCACCTGTTCTGTTCATTGCCTGCATGAATGTCCTTAATGGAGTTAAGTAAAGGTCTGTGTCATGTATCATACAATGACATCTTCTTCACTCTCTTATTCCTCTTGAAAATATGCATCTGATTTTAACTTTAAAATGGCACGGCACATTTACTTCCAGCAGCATGTTAGTTGGATGAAAATATGCTGATTATAGCATATCATTAATCATTAATGAAATCATGAACAACATTATCATATTTGTTTAATCAATGAAAATGTTTGAAATGGGTTGTAACAATGAAAAGTATTGTTGTAAATTATGTCAAAAAATATTTTTAAAAATTTATTAAAATTAGAGAAAAAAATTGTTCTTAATTGATATCATTGAATAGGTAATTTTATGCGCTTTCAGATGGTGTAAAAATTTTTGTGCTGCAATATTTTCGAAAGTTATTAAGGTAAAACACAAAAATGTTGCTTAATTTATGATTAATTAAAATTGTAATTAAAACTTCAAAAAAAAGGGGCTCCGAGGTGCACATTTCCATCCTCCAAAGTATGTTTGTGCCAAATTTCGTAGCTCTGGGTCCAGCGGTCTGGCCTGCAGAGGGCCAACACACACACACTGACAGACAAACCCACACACATTCTCCTTTATTATTAGTAGAAATGAATGAAATTATTGTATAATCTCTATTTTTGTTTTAATTTGAGACAAAATGATTAATAGAATTTTTTATAATTTCCGTTTTTTCTTAACTTAAGATAATTTCTTATCTAATTAAATTTGAAATGAAATGATTAATTTAATATTTTTATATTTTCTATTTTTGTTTAATTCGAAATTAAATTATTAATATTTTTTTCATAATGTTAAAGGTTGTTGTAAAATAAGAATATCTAATCGGAGAAGAAATAAAGCCATTAACTCTGATAAAGAAAAACAACAACCAAGCAAGTAAAATGTGGGGGAAAGAATTTCTGACGGCACATCATCACATCTTTTGTTAATTGAAGTTGCCAGCGGCAAATTGCGAAATGATTTCGCTAATGTTATTTGCGTAATTATAAATGTCTTGAAAGTTCTGACTTGCATCAGCGAAGATGTTATTCAGGTGGAAATGTTTCTAAGTAACGGTTCCGATGTGAAAAAAAAGTTTCAGAAGTTGGAACAAGATGTTAAGTGGTAGTCCAATAAACCGATACATTTAAATGCAACATGTTTAGAATTACGATACTTCATACGATGAATTATTTTCAAAACTTACTTATTTAAATAATTTCTGCTGAATGTTCCATTATAATAAAGCAATGAGATTCATCTGAAAATGCTTTTGGTAGAAACCAGAGGGAGTGGTCTCCTCTAAACTTTCTCGTATCCGCCCTAACACGGGTTCGGAAAAATATACACCAAGTGGCAGTAACATGCGCCATTTCCTAACACAGGTGGGAAAAAAGAGAATCGGTCGCGGTTTTTTTTTTGCATCGTAGAATGGCGAAGAAACCAAATATGCAATTTTAACGCCTTTTTTTTAACCAATTCACACGGAAAATAGGCACGAATCTGTATTTACTGTTAGCAATCATAACTTACTGTTACAAAACTACAAAGTTGTTTCCCTGAGATGCTAATCTTGGCGATAAATTTGGCGACCATTTTGGGGACTTTGGCGGCAAAAGGAATTTTCTAGAAGGGACTCGAACTTTCAACTATTTTTATTTCTACTTGTTTCATGAACTTTCTGGAGATTACGTCACTTCCTACGTAATGGAGTCACTTCCTGTTGAAGAAGTATAAAAGCAAGCTCTCAAGCTAAGAAGAGTTCGTTGGAATTTGATCAGCAAGCAAGCTGGTGAGCTGATAAGAAACATTTGAGTGCTGTGTTGAGATTTATTGGTAATCTCTTCTGTGAATTTTTACAAGCGATGTGTTAATACTTGTGCTACGTTTATTTTCCTAGAATATTTGTAAAATAAAGAACTGTATTTTTTAAATCCAGCTTATTAAATTGCATTCACGTACACCCACAAGATAATTTTTTTAAAATATCGATTTTTATTTATCTAAGTCATAGCGTTTAGGAGTCATCGTGTTCAGAAGTATGCGATTATGCATACCAACAGACAGCTAACCCTTTGACAGATTTGGTCCAAAATTTGATACGGACCTATATTCCTGATGATAAAAAGTGTGCACCAAATGTTATCAATCTAGCTATTTCAGTGTTTGAGTTATCGTGTTCACATGAACACGGACCGACAGACTTCCCGTTGCCGGATTTTGTCCAAAATTTCGTAAAAACCTATCAATTATGTATAAAGTTTACATACGAAATTTCATCTTTCTAGCTCTAACCGTTTTTGAGTTATCGTGTTCAAAGACAGACATAATTCCAAAATTGTGTTGTACGGATTCCGGGAAATCTAAAAAGTGGAGATTCGTCAAAATCTCAATTTCGAATTTTTTTCACGATTGCAATACTTTCTCTTTGTATATTTCGTATACGAGAAAATAAAAAAGGTTTGAGGTTAATTAGCTTCCTATTATCAAAAGATTCATGTGATGAATATCAAACGTATTAATTCCTCCTTGCTATCCTTCCATATATACTTTGAAACAATAGGGAAGAAAAGAAAGAAATTTATTCACAAGATAATATTTACTTTACAACTCAAATGATTTTGTCTTTGTGAGCGTTGTCTGGTTACGGTAGAAAAAGAAACTTCCTAGACGGAATTCAGCATTGGCAATTTTTTGGTATTGTAAATATTATCTTGTAAATAAATTTCTTTCTTTTCTTCCCTATTGTTTCGTATATGTTGAAGCGTATCAAGGAGAAATTAATGCGTTTGATATTCATCAGTCTAAGTGGTCACGAACTAACACTCCTCACATATTAGAAACATTAGGAAAAAGAAGTAGTAGACGTTAAATAAACACAAACTAGTGGGAGTTTTCTCGCCTGCACTTTCTCGTACACACACACAATACTGCATGCCTTGTGTAAAGCTTCGTTGTACAGTAATGATAATTAAATATAATTTTGAACCTCTTCCCTTTAATTGATAGTATTCGAAATATGATACAAAATAATTATTGTGATTTCAAGACCACATACAAATTCTCATTAATCTTGCTCATTGCGGTTTGGAGTTATCTTGTTCATACACTCACAAATAGACAAGACATTCAATCCTATAATGGATAATCTTGCTCATTACGTTTTGGAGTTATCTCGTTCATATACTCAGGAATAGACAGACCGACAGACAGTCAATCCCATGATGGATAATCTTGCTCATTGCGTTTTGGAGTTATCTCGTTCATATACTCATGAATAGACAGACCAACAGATAGTTAATCCCATGATGGATAATCTTTCTCACTGCGTTTTTGAGTTATTTCGTTCATATACTCACGAATAGACAGACCGACAGACAGTCAATCCCATAATGGATTTGGTAAAAAATGTGGTAAGGATCTCCAATTCTGGTAATAAAACAATGTGTTGCATTTCATCAATCCAGCTCCCTTCGGTTTTGGGTTATCGTGTGCATTGACAGACACAATTTCAAGAATCATGTTTTAAGATACAGAGGTATTTAAAACAACGCGATTCATCAAAATCTGGACTTTGAATCTTTTGACGATTACAGCATTTTCTCTTCACATACTTCGTATACGAGAAAGCAGAAATTAAAGGCCGTTTGGGGTTTTCCGTATCTTACAAATTATATTTTAAAGAAAAAGTATCATAACCTCTGACGCAGAATCAAAACGGAATTATATAAAGAACAATTTAAAATATTTTAAGTTTTTCCTTATATGTAGAACAGATACTGTAAGGCTACGATGTTCACTCGGTTGTCCCGGGAACGAGATTCCCATTCCTCGAAGATGCGACGTATTTAGGCATTAGCGTATGTTAAATCCATAAAGAGAGAGAGATGAGTTTAGTTATATTAACGCACCCGTTTTGAAGCAACAAGGGGACTATTTTGGGACGAAACTTGTGATTCTCAACCACGGTCATATGACGAGGATGACACCTGAGCTGGCACCTACCCCCTTCCAAAGTTCTGCACTACACCATCGGGAAGAGGTTTCACCAACGGCATCAGATTTAACTTGCAACATTCCCACATACACGGCGGATCTTCAGAGAAATCGGGTTTCGAATCTAGAAAGCTCCGGCCCCGGAGTCGAGACCTTACCACTTGGCTACCACGGAATCCCGTAGAGAGAGAAAAGGATGGCCAAAGAAGCGGGTAGGTGGTTCAGTTTTCAATCTTCTTATCGGAACATGGTTTATGGTTCCTTAAAGCTGATAAATCAAACTCTGTGTATCCTAACCTCGTAACACTTGTGTTCAAGTGTTACCGAAAAAGATCAGGATTATTGCAAGCGTGATGCACTATTCCTCAACAGTTCCAGATTGTATGTGGACATGTTGCACCTAACTCTGCCGTCGAAGGTGGAACATCCTCCGATAGTGTCGGGTGGAAATTTGGAGAGTGAGTTGCTGGCTCTAGTGCCATACTCTTCATCTGTGCACAGTTCAAAATTACAAGATCCATACCTATTGAATCCTACTGCTGCTGTACAAAGCAGTGCCGATAATTATTACTAATATAATAGCGCAGATCTGTCGTCTAAGGTGAAATGTCCTCCTCTAGTGTAGGGTGGAAATTTGGAGAGTGGGTTGCTGGCTCTAGTGCCATACTCTTCATCTGTGTACGGTTCAAAATTACTAGATCCATCCCCATTGAATCCTACTGTTGCGGTAAAAAGCAGTGCCGATAATTATTACTAATATAATAGCCCAGATCTGTCTCTCACTGATCCGGTAAAGCTTTGACGTCACTAACAATAAAATTCGCGCCATAGAATTGCGAAACGTTAAACAGCATTACTTCATTGTTAGAGCACCTAAATTTCATTAATTTTAAATTTAAAAAAGTAATTATCATTCTAATTTAAAATTTAATAGCTCTAAAATAGTGAAATAAAATTTGCTATCGATTGATATAAAATTTATCTCGCTATGATCAATATTTTCCGAGAAATTTTAAATTATATTAATCATATATTTCGAATTAATTTACGTTTTTAAATAGAAAGTAGTAAATCACGTCAGTGGAATATCATGCGCGTGATATAGTTTGGATGCCACGATGCATCTGATTATTTATTGCAATTGTGATGATATAATTTGATAATATTTTTTGGCAACGTTTGACAAACAGAGAAGTGCTTTGTTAAGATTAGAATTTCTAAAAAGAATTCCTTTCAAATTTTAACTTTTGACTTACGTTTGACAAGCTGAGAATTTCATGGTTATTGAATTATTATGGACATATTTTGTATATATTTTTTACTATAATTTATTACTTTACCAATTTTTTTGAATAAAGAAATATTTAGATAAAAAAATATTTCCCGTCATAAAACATGTTTATTTCATCTGTTTTCAATCAATGTGTTAAACATTTCTCTCGCATATATATCTATTTAAACAAGTCAAATTTGACGCGAAATCTCTAGAATGACGAGGCAATTTGTACCCGTCATACGATGACGGATGATTTTCTAGTAACCAATAATGTATGAATCTTACTTTCATTTTTACAGGAACGGGCTGTTTAGGATTAGTAGCATATGATAAATCATGATACGAACTGAATCTTTAATACATGTATTCTTCTCTAACAATGGAAAATTTTTGTAACACGATCTAAACATATGCGCTTACAAATAACATTTACAAATGTTTTTGTTTAGCGGAGCATGTTTCATAACAACGAGATTCTGTTTAATACTCGGCGATGAAAAAACAATTCCTTTCGGCAGTCGACAGGAGTAATTTTGCGAGAGAGACTCCATTATTTAATCGAAAGTGACAGGATCCTAAAGCGAGCCCTGTCACCATGCTGCGGAACATAAATGATTTCCCTGTCCTGTCCAGGCGGAGACTAATGATGTAGCGTCGGATATTAAGTTTAAAAAATGAAAATGTGGCTCGTGGCAAATTGTTTCTCGCGTTAGCTGGGAAAGTGTGCGTGTCATTTGTCAAACCTAATGCTGCAACATTTCTTTATTTTACATTAACGTGAGACAGACACATCTGAGTGTTTGGAAAGATACAAAAAATTCATCTGATGCAAAATGTTCATCTGACACTGTTGTGATAAACAAAAGTACCTCATTTCCAAATTAATTTCGAAGTGTGAATCTCTATTTATGCATTCTTATACATTTTATTTAACTTGTTTTATGTTAATAAAGATGAAATTTTAAATGGATTTTTCACTCACTTCCTTACGTCCCACGGCACGTCACGTGTTATCGATGACAATACACTACAGTAGAGTCTCCCTATAACGAAATCGCTTAGTTCCAGTTGAAAAATTCGCTATAGAGAAAATTTCGTTATACGGAGATTAGAGATTTTTGCAGTTATTTAAGTAAATGTTATAAACCTTTTATTAGGTGCGATAAGTTCAAAAGTATTTAATTATGACTTTCAATTAAAATGAATAAATATATATTATAAATTTTTAAAATTATACTAATTTTTATTGTATAAATAAAATACTCAAAAGTGAAGATAATTCACCGATTTAGAGAATAATATGCACTAGTATGTATTTACGTTTATTTTACTTGAAAAATTCCGTTTTATTACATTGCTTTGCATTTCGTGATGTTAAATTTTCAGAAAAATTTTCACATTTTATGAGTGAGCTAAAAATAGAGTCAGCCACATTTTCTTTCATTTGGAGACCTCTTTTAATGGTTTCGAATGATTGTAGCATTTCAGTCTTATGTGGTTTTGGCTGTATCACGTCTTCATTTTCGGAATAACTGTCATTTTCCTGGCCTTTATTGTTGTCCATTAAACTTTTCAAAATCTCTTCATCTGAAAGATATGAAGCAGTTTACAGTTCTGCGTCCACTTTTAAAATGTCGGAGAGAGTTGCATCATCTGTTATTCTTCCATTCCTTTTTTTTCTTTTTTCTTTCAAGTCGGCCAAGATCGCATCTTCATCGTCGGAATCACTGTCATCTGTCTGATTACTGAAGCCTCCTGTTTTAAAGCACTTACGGATTGTTTTAGCAGTTTCATCAAATTTCCATACTTTATAAAGTTCTGCAATTGCTTTTCGAAGATCGATGTTTTCTTGAACTGTTTCATTTTTTTCAGTTGCACTAATCATTTCTTTCAAGATTCTTTTCATATAGTGCATTTTTAAATTTTTAATTATTCCGAGATCCAGGGGCTGCAAATTTTTGTGCAGGCAGGAGGAAAGAAAATGACACTAACATTTTTTAGCTTTTATCCACAATCTTCTGAATGATTTGAATAATTGTCGACTAATTAAGCAATTTTACGGTGTTGTTGTACCATTTGCTTATCCAATGCTTTCAGCCATTTGTCAAAAATTTCAGACGTCATCTACGATATTGTTGAATTCATATTTAACTTCTAAACATTTTATTCCTTTGAAGCACCTTGGAGATTTACTTTTGCCAAAAACAAGCATCTTTAACTTTTCCTCGCCAGTCATGTTGGCACATAATAAAATTTGGAATCTTTGTTTGCTTTTCTTTCCTCCGAAGCATTTGTCTCCTTTAAAAGCTAGCGTTTTTGTAGGGAGACGTTATCGCTGGGATGAACAATGCGAGTGGTTGCACGTGTGAGCGATTTGTTTGCAAAGAAATTAGCAACTTTCTTCAAAAATGACAAAAAGACGAAAAGATAAACCTCTGAAAAAATTCGTTATAGGGACACAACCACTTCGTTATATGGAGAATATTTTGAATGTTTTTTAGCATTCCGATTCAAAATTTCGTTATAGGGAGAAATTCGCTGTAGGGAGACTTCGTTGTAGGGAGATTCTACTGTATTTTAATGTTTTCAGACCTGAATTATCAGTGAAGCTATTAACCAGCTTTCAGAATGTGACAATTCATCGTCAGCACTCATGTCTTTTCTTAAGTTGTCGATGAGCATTGTGAAAATTTATTTTTTCTTTCTGAAATATGAAGTGAATTCGCTTCGTCAACAGATGGAATTTCAAGTGAAAATGATTGAAGAACAATGAACTTCAGAAAAACTGCTACCCCTTCGTAGATTCATTCCTAGATGGAGAATACTTGGATCGGCTAAACTTACGTCCCGATAAGCCTTGGACCTTCTTGAATTGTGATATGCTGGTAATACTTCAAAAATAGTAGTGATTTATCTACTTGTGCTCAACAAAAAACTGTCTGGATTTGTATTGTAACAAAATTGCCTTGTGGGTGTGCGTGAATGCAGTCCAATAAGCAGGATTTAAAAAATAAAGCTATTTTATAAATATTCCAAGAAAAGAAACGTAGCACGAGTATTAACACAGCACTAGTAAAAATTAGGTAATTACTAGCTCGCCAGCTTGCTTGCTGATCAAAATCCAACTAACTCCTCTTGGCTTGAGAGCTTGCATTTATAATTTTCAACAGGAAGTGACTTCATTACGTAGGAAATGACTTAATCTCCAGAAAGTTCATGAAGCCAGTAGAAATAGGTTGACAGAAGATTCTAGAAAATTCCCTTTGTCGCCAAAGTCTCCAAAATGGTCGCAAATCTATTGCAAAGGTCGCCAAATTGCCAAGTTCGTCGCCAAGATTAGCATCTCAGGGAAACAACTTTATAGCTTTGTAACGGTATGAATAGAAATACATTGGAATTATTCGTGGATATTTACTTACCTATTCGGTTTTTTCTCCATTGTACGCAATATATATATATATATATATCAAAGCCAACATATGAACACAAGATAAAAACTCAAAAACAGTAAAAAAAAGACAAAATGGCTAAATAGACAAAAACCAGAAAAAACCAAAAAAATGAAAAATATCATAACGAGCCGCTCGTCAGGAAGAGAAGCTCGCTCATGATATTAATTTGTGCTTTTTTCTGCTGACGACAAACGAAATCCGTTAAAACTTGCCGTCATCCCCTCTAAAAGCACAAAACAAACGAAAATTTGAGATTACTTATATATATATATATATATATATATATACGAACGCTGGAGCGAGTGCTTGCCCCATCTTAGGGAATACCGCACGTTTTCCCCACCTTAGAGACGAACGTTTTCCACACCTTAGGGAATACCGCACATTCTCCTCACCTTAGAGACGAACGTTTTCCACACTTTAGGGAATACCGCACGTTTTCCACACCTTAGGGAATACCGCACATTTTCCGGTGCACGTTTTAATTTTCCCCCCTACCAGTGTTATTCGTATGCGAGAAAGTTTTGGGGGTCACTCCCACTGCTTATTTGTAAAAGTGCTTATTGACCATTGCAAAATTTATTTTTACTTTCTGGAGTATACAGTGAATATCCTTCGTTCAACAGACGAAACAAACAACAACAAAAACAAACACCGTTCGCATCTCACTGTCTACGGAATTCATCCTGATGACTACCACCCCTGATGATAAGTTCAAATCTCACGCCTTCTCTGAATTTAAATGAGCTTCAATATAGGGATGGCAGAAACTTACCGGTTTTTTTTGTTTCGGATAACTGGTTCTTTTCGGTTATTTTTTAAAATCCAATAACAGGGTAAAAAAACCGGATCGGAAGATAGGCCCCATTTTAGGATCGATTAGACTAAAATTTAAAAAGTTATGAAGCTTTGACTTTCATCATCTTAGGCCAATCAACGACAACCGCTTCCTTCAGGTGTCCGTTGGTTGGCGAATTACTGAAAGAGTCTTTATGAAGAGATAAGTAGTGGCCAATGGATTGATTTCTTGTAATACTGCATTAATAAAAAAAATTCTACAAACAACGTTTGTTTTTATAAAAAAACCCGAAAACCGGTTACTTCAAAAACTGGTTATTTTGAGCGGTTATAACCGCCAGATTATACCGGAGGTGAAATAAACCTGAATAACCGAAAATCGGTTGTTTTCGCAGTAACCGCCATCCCTACTTCAATGTCCCTTTTCACGCTTAACTATTTTAAACGATGTAAAGAACAAGGATGTTGAGCATTCGTCATGAAACCGTAATCTTCGCTTGTATAATTGTTTCCAACACTCATTCAAGACTAATGATATAAACCAGCTCTCGAAATGTGAGATCAAACCTTTTGTTACTTTCTCGTATACGAAGCATACAAAGAGAAAGTATTGTAATCGTCAAAAAATTGGAACTGAAGTTTTTGACGAATCTCCACGTTTTAGACCTCCTGAATCCGAAAAACACAATTTTGGAATTATGTATGTCTGTGTGTCTTTGAACACGATAACAAGAAAACTATTAGAGCTGCGGGGGTGAAAATTGGTATGTCATCCTTACACATAATTTGTAGGTTTTTTATCAAATTTTAGACAAAATACGCCTAAGGGAAGTCTGTCTGTTCTCGGTCATGTGAACTCTATAACTTAAAAACTAAAATAGCTAGATGGATAAAATTTGGTACACAATTTTTTCATCAGAACTGTAGGTCCGTATAAAATTTCTGGTCAAATCCGTCAAAGGGTATCTTGTATAATCGCATGCTTTTGAACGCTGTAACTTCTTAAAAAATACGTAGATGAATGAAATTTCGTATGTAGTCTTGAAACCCTAATTGTAGATATGTCTCCAATTTTCGTTTAAATCGGTTAAAAAAAAGCGTTGAAATTACCTATTCGGTTTTTTCTCCATTCTACGCATATATATATATACGAACGCTGGAGCGAGTGCTTGCCCCATCTTAGGGAATACCGCACGTTTTCCCCACCTTAGGGAATACCGCACGTTTTCCCCACCTTAGAGACGAACGTTTTCCACACCTTAGGGAATACCGCACGTTTTCCCCAACTTAGGGAACACCGCACGTTTTCCGGTGCACGTTTTAATTTTCCCCTTACACGTGTTATTCGTATGGGAGAAAGTTTTGGGGAGGTCACTCCCACTGCTTATTTGTAAAAGTGCTCATTGACCATTGAGAAAATTTATTTTTACTTTCTGGAGTATACAATGAATATCCTTCGTTCAACAGACGAAACAAACAACAACAAAAACAAACACCTTTCGCATCTCACCGTCTGCGGGATTCTTCCTAATGACTACCACCCCTGATGATTTGATCAAATCTCATACTTCCTCTGAATTTAATTGAATCTAGAATATACTCTTTCGGAACTTACCTATTTTAAACGATATATATTTAGAAACAAAGATGTCCAGATTGGTCTGTGTTATTGGCTGCGAATAATTTTGCTTAAATTTCTTATGAGTAGTTTTGTCTTATTGGCTCCCTTAGCAAAATGTTTCTGAACTTGAAATGTTTATAGATATTTTTAACTCGTGCCATTTTAGAAGCCTTAAACCTGTTTTGCTTATTGTTGCCTGTTCTTCCATAATTCTGAGTGTCTGCCATTTGACCAGAAATTTCAGCTTTAGTCTGAAATGGGATATTATCAAATTTCAACTAATCCAATAACTTCCCAGCTGAATTAAAATATGTTCATAAAAAGGATTAAAATAGTAAATATAATTATTCGGCAAACGAAATTTAATTTACTACCGAAATGCTACACGATTTACGTAATATCTTAGAGTATTTTTTTACTGATGCAACAAAAAAGTTTAGTGAGCTATATTAAAAAAGCAAAACCTTAAGCTAAAGCAACAATAAGAGGTACAAAGAACGGCAATGTTCAGAAAAGGTCAAACTTTAAAACTTTTCCATCGTTGCTCACATCTGTAGTTAAACTTTAACTGTAATTACCCTAAAAATAATCAAAATTTGAATAAAAGCATGCTTGACTGAGAAAACTTCTCAATATGCTGTATATTCGCGGGAATGATCTCCCCTAAAATTTATCGTATACTCCCTAACACATGTGGAGAAAAAATAAGGCAAACGGCAGTAAAACGCACCAAGCATCCCTAATACAAGTGGAGAAAAAATAAACAAACCAGCGTACGAGTTTCCTTCGGAGCGAGCTAAGGCGAAAGGCAGGCACTCGCCAATACTCAAATTGGCCTTGCGCAAGAGAAAGAAAATTGAATATGCAATTTGAACGCCTTTTTTCAACAGATTGAAACGAAAATTAGGCACAGATCTACAATTAATGGTGGTAGACCTCATACTAATTTTTTTTTATCTAAGTCATAGGGTTTAGGAGTTATCGAGTTCACAAGTATTCTATTATACAGACCGAAAGAGAGTGAACCCTTTGACGAATTTAGTCAAATATCGATACGGACCTACATTCCTGATGATAAAAAAAGCTAAAAGTTCCAAGCAAACACAAATCGTATCTATATTTTAAAAAATCATATAAAGTACCTTTTCGCCAAATGAGAAGAAATAAGGATTTAGGTCTTGTTTAAATATATGTTTTGTACTTAAAACAAGAAACCTTTTCAGAGGGACCACCCCTCTAAACGTCCAATTTCGGAACGGAACTGAAATCTGGTATACTCCGTCTTGCCGAGGCAAGTAGTCTAAATTCTCCTTAGTCCTGGATAATATTTTCGGGGTTTTGTTATTTTTTCTAAAATAACAAAACCCAAAATAAAAAACACAAACATCAAATTAAAAATAACAAAACACAAAATTAAAAATTTGTACATTTAAAATGACTTGCAACATCAGAGGGCCAGTCCCAACCACTGGACCGATTTCGAAAATTTTTATTTCATACGAAAGCTTAAGACTTCTAGATATGTCATCAGTGGCCTCCTGCTACCCACCACATTCCATCTTTGAGATACATCGCAAAATAAACTTTGGCAGACTCCCTCAGTCTCTACAACCGCCAATGCTCCAATTTATTTCGCCAAGGTGCAAGCATAGCTACAGACTTTTAATATTACGGGCAAACAGCTGGTCGCCGATAGCGGCTAGTTTTTTTGAAATAAAATATGATTATATATTTTTTCCAGCAACTGTATATTTGGATTCAAGTTTATAGATCTTTATTCTATATATTTTATGACAAATAATGTCGCTTTTTGGCTCTGAAGTTAACTAATATTCTTCTCAGAGCATCATGCCTACGCGTCTTATTTCAAAAAAAAGCATTTTGAGCTTTTAGACACAAAACTGGAAATATTGCAATTTCAACAACTGCCCCCAAATCTCAGACGCTGACAATTTTTTTATTTTATCGGTCTCAAAGTGCTTTTCACGAAAATTTTGTATTAAAATCACCCTACTTTGGAGCTGTATAAACTTCTTTGTCAGCATTTTAACCCCTTGCGGCGCAGTGTGCCAGCTGGTTCGACGCCTAATTTCACTCGCTTCTCAACCGTTAAATTCAACTATAAATGGAACATAATGAGTTTATAATAGGGATAATAGTACTCCTTTTAGAATGTATATAGCAGCCTTATGAAATTTTGTTTCGGAATAGGAATTATTAGAGATAAGGTTTGGGAAAATTCCTTAACTCAGAGATAAATTTTTTCAGTTCTGGACGTTTAAAATTTTAGCAAAAGTAACTCGAAGATTTTCCTCCAATATTCTTGAAGTTTTAATTTGTGATTTTCTGCAAGATTCAACAATATTTTTGGAGTGTATCAAGGTGGCTGTATCTAAGGGGGTTCTAACATGAGGGGGGTGACCCGAAAGTGGGACGATCCCCGCTCGGAATGAAGTAAAGTTTTTTTTGTAAATGCTATGTATAGACAATAAACTAAACCAATTCAGGATGTTTTTTCACCACATTTCAAAAAGATTAATGCCTTGCGCTGTGAAGGGTTAAATAACGGTGAAATTTTGTCATGTTTCTAAAATAAACTCTTTTTGGAGTTATTACCTGATTTTTGGATAATGCAAAATGAAGTTTTAGAATAGGATAAATATATTATTCTAAATTTCTATTCTGACACTACTTATTACATCATAATAAACTATGTGTTGTTACGTATCTGAAAAACGGTTTCCCTGCTATGTTAGTCTTATGGCAGGAAAGAGTATTTTACGGAGATTTTACTAGAGGCAAACTCAATGAACCCCGATCTTCGCAATCATTTTGGCGACTTTGGCGTCAAAATGTAGCTTCTAGAAATGTCAAGAATTATGGCTCTATCTCCTCTAGGAACGAAGATTTGGAGAACCTTCGAGATAACATTATGTGACGTCACACCCTGTCTGAAAAGCTATAAATACCAAGAAGCTCAAATGAATAAATCAATCTCTATGTGGAATTTTGTCTGAAGGGATAGTTGGATAGAGTTGGCGGCTATTGAATGTGTTGTGACTGTTACTTGTTAGTGATTTGCTCTTTGCTTTTGTTGTTAATTTATACAAGAGCCTTTTTTCTCAGAGTTTTTCTGGAATATTCGTGGAATAAAACGTCATTTTTTATTAACCTGCTTGTTATACCGACCTCACGACTTTCGTAACAGTATTTATCAAAGAAGGAAATATTTTTATTCAAAATTTTTAATTTAATAATTAAACCAGAAGTTTGCTTGTCAAATATTATTGCAACAGTTTGAGTATTGTTACTGAATAAGAACGAAGATTTGGAGAACCTTTGAGATGACTCAATGTGACGTCACACCCTGTCGGAAAAGCTATAAATACCAAGGAGCTCAAATGAATGAATCAATCTCTATGTGGAGTTTTGTCTGCAGGGATAGAGTTGGCCGTTATTGAAAGTGCTGTGACTGTTACTTGTTAATGATTTGCTCTCTGCTTGTGTTGTTACTTTATACAAGTGCGTTTTTACTTATAGTTTTTCTGGAATATTCGTGGAATAAAGGGTAATTTTTTATTAAGCTGCTTGTTATACCGACCTCACGACTTTCGTAACAGTATTTATCAAAGAAAGAAGTCTAATTATTACATTATTTTTATTACAATTTCATAATTAAACCAGCAATTTGCTTGTCAAATATTATTGCAACAGTTTAATTGAGTATTGTTACTGTATAAGAAACAGAACAGATTTTAACAATATTGCCTATTGTTAATGGGAATAGTAAATCACTAAATTATTATTAGACAGAAACAACTGTGGTGTTCCGCATTTGGCTAAAAGTTACTTCGAACTCGTTACGAATTCTGCTGCGCTTATTAGAAAAACGCTAAAAGCTTTTTAAAACACCTGTGGTGAGAAAGCTTTACTTTTTAAAACCCGTGATCTCGATACATTTTGATATTTTTTTTCGCTGTTTTGGGAAGTCCATTTGAAATAAGGATGGCTCCGAAATTTTTGAAGAAAATCGGACGTGGATTGTAAGTACCTGTTCTGTTTCTTAATTTTACAAATTTTTTTACGACTCTTGAAATGAGTACGAAGGCATATTTTTTACCAATAGAATGGGTTGAAACAATCTTATGTGTCGTAAATTGTAATGCTTTCATCAAAAGCAATCACAAGACCCATCTATTATAATTATCTTTCTATTTACAGACGCAATGTACAAGGAAATTAAAGTAGTAGCTAACAATGTTTAATAAACAAGCGAAATGTTAATGGGACCACTGAACAAATTAATGCTGGTAATAATTAATAAGTAATAATAACTCAGTCCAACAAAAGCATTTTTTGTGTGTTTAGGAGTTTTTAAGTGATTTTGATTGTTTTTGATTTGCTGGTTTCAAATATAAATCAGTTTTTCTCTCTCACTTCTACTTTTTAAGAATGATTGTAGCTAATTTATGAAATATTCAAAACTTTAAAGAAAATGTTATCCCTCGAGAAGATGAATCGCATGAAAAGATTGAAAGAAATAATATTAGCATCTGTCCGTATATCTGAAGTCGTGTGATGAACGAATGAAGAATAAGATATCTTGACGGTTTATGTGGAGTTTACGGTACCCACTTACTTCGTTCCTCTTAGGATCGCCAACAATTTGCCGCCAAGAACGGCGATGAGAGAACATTTGTTTTGGATGCGTCTAGATGTTTTTAACGCGTGAAAAATGCGCATGCGCACAAATTGATCTTTTCATCGGTGTTTTGCTTATCAGGTTATATTGTGCCACTTTTCGATTGGACTGTTCTGTTCAACTCTTCGATGTCATTGGTCGATAAATTCGAATTTGAGCTCTTGATCAGAATAGCTTTTGCTTTGTACATACAGGACAAGAAATGTCATTCGTGTACCCTTAGTTCTGACATTCAGACGAGACATAAATACCTGGCCTCTCCTGCATATAAAACCCTAGGTTTATAAGCCCGAAAGGCAAGATGATTTCGTGAAAGCTCTTGATGTCTTTCACGAAAGCTCTTGATCAGGATAGGCCTTGCTCTACACATACAGGAAAAGAAATATTATTCAAGAACCCTTAGAGTTCAGACATTCAGACGAGACAGAATCATCTTGGCTTCACTGCATACAAATCTAGGGTTTATGAAACACTTTATGAAAGCTCTTGATCATAATAGCTTTTGCTTTGTACATACAGGACAAGAAATGTCACTTGTGAACACTTAGTTCTGACATTCAGACAATACATAAACATCTTGCCATTCCTGAATATATACCCTAGGCTTATTTGCACGAAATGCAAGATGATTTCATGAAAGCTCTCGATCAGGATAGCCCATGCTTTATACATGCAGGACAAGAAATATTATTCGTGTACTCTTAGTGAGACGAGACAGAATCACCTTGGTTTCATTTCATACAAATCTAGGGTTTCTGAAACAGTTCACGAAAGCTCTTGATCAGGATAGCCCTTGATTTGTACATATAGGACAAAAATGTCTAGAATAATTACAGAAAAACTTAAAACTGGAATTCTTGATGGTCTCCAGCTCATACAAAATCATTATTTTGTGGATCCCATGAATGAGAAAGAATTAAAAACGTGAATCTTGTTTGGTTCTTTGTTGATGAGAAGATTCTGGGTCTCTACCAGATTGGAAACTATGTTGATTTGTTTAACAGCATGCTTAGCAACTGCAAAGACCTTGGTTGTATTATGGTCATAAAGTTTCATTTCTTAAACAGTTATTTAGGGCCGTTCTCTGAAATTCTTAGTGATACGAGTGAAGAAAATGGTGAACGATTTCACCGGAACATAAAGACAATAGAGAACTGATACTAGGGCAGATGAGATATTCGTGTTAGAGCAGCTTTCTGAAGAAATCAGAAAATGGTCTCAAGAATGCCAAGCAAAAGATTTTGGAGTGAAATGAAATAACTTTTACTTGTGTTTTATTTTATTCTTTATATTTCTAATTTTTTATTAAGGCCGAAAAATATGTTGATTTATATAATAGCATGCTTAACAGCTTTACAGACATTGTTCGTAATATGAGCTAAATGGTTCGTTAATTGCACTGCCTTTTAGAACATTTTCCTGAAATTCTGGGCGATACTAGTGAAAAACAAGTTGAACGGTTTCACCAGATAAAAAGTGAGCGATTTCACCAGAACCTAAAGACAGTAGAGGACCTATAACAATGAGGATGAGATACTCACATGATGGCATATTTCTGTAGAAATCTGCAAAAAGTTCAATAAATCCAACCGAAAGAAGCTTTCAGATTGGAATCAAATAGCTTTTCGTTTGTGTTTTATTTGATTCTTCATATTTCTAATTTTTAATTAAGCTATCGTAGATTTACAGGAGAGCTGCTGTTTTTTTCAATTAATTAAAAAGTTTCAAGAAATTTAATAGGTAAAAATTGTTTTAGATTAATGCTTATACCCAAATTGTAATTTAACCTTTTAATGTTAAATAATGCTACTGTCATATTGCAAACAAGTTTTGATGGGGAAAAACTAAAGCCATGCTTATTTTCAGTGCATAAAATATACATATTTTCAATTAAAAATCCCCGGTTATAAAATATGTTTTGGCCTGTGTAATTACTCCACAAATTTGTTTGTGAACAAATAATGCAACAATATAGTTAACGATTCATGAATAATTCTTGACTAATCAACTATGTTGATTTGTTTAACAGCATGCTTAGCAACTTCAAAGACCTTGGTTGTGTTATGGTCATAAAGTTTCATTTCTTAAACAGGTATTTAGGGACGTTCTCTGAAATTCTTAGTGATACGAGTGAAGAAAATGGTGAACAATTTCACCTGAACATAAAGACAATAGAGAACTGATACTAGGACAGATGAGATATTCATGTTAGAGCAGCTTTCTGAAGAAATCAGAAAATGGTCTCAAGAATGCCAGCAAAAGATTTTGGAGTGAAATGAAATAACTTTTACTTGCATTTTATTTCATTCTTTATTTTTCAATTTTTTTTTTATTAAAGATGAAAAATGTTGATTCATTTAATAGCAATCTTAACAGCTTCAGAGACATTTGTCGCAATATAGGCTTAATGGTTCATTAATTTGACTATCTTTTAGAACATTGCATTAAATTCTGGGCATTACTATTGAAAAACAAGGTGAAAGGTTTCACCAGAACATAAAGACAATAGACGACCTATAACAGGGATGATGAGAAGACAAATTTCTGTAGAAATCTGCAAAGAGGTTCAATAATTCCAAACGAAAGGAGCTTTCGGATTGTAATCAAATAGCTTTTCCTTTTTGTTTTATTTCATTCTTCACTTTTCTAATTTTTGATTAAGCTATTGTCGATTTACATGAGAGTTGCTGTGTTTATTTCAATTAATTAAAATGTTTTAAAAAATTTATTAAGGAAAAGGCTTTCTTTGATTAATGCGTATACCCAAAGCGCAATTTAACCTTTTAATGTTACATAATTCTACTGTCATATTACAAAAAGTGTTGAGGAAAAACTTAAGCCATGCTTTTTTTTCAGTTCGTTAAATATACATATTATCAATTAAAAATTTTCTGTAATAAAATATATTTCGGCCTGTGTAATTAATCCACAAATTTGTTTCTGAACAATTACTGCAACAAAATAGTTAAACATTGTTGGTGAACAAATATCATTGCTACATCCTCCTACTGTTGCCTACTTTAAATGTCTTTGAGCAAAATTTTCTACTGTTGACAGTAACAGTTCTTTAGTGTAATCATATTATTAAGAAGCAACAATTGTTTGTGTCATTTGTTGAGAAGTTACTTTGGTCTCTTAACGATTTTTAGTGCGCTTATTTCTCTAAAATTGTGCGATCTTGATATTTTTACCTGCTTTTACGGAAAGTCGATTCGAAGAATTAAAATGACTCCGAAAATTTTTAAGAAAATTGGACGTGGATTGTAAGTATAAGTTCTGTTTACTATCTAAAACTAGTAAGAGAGCGGTTTTAGTGAGATTGCATTTTCAGTTCAAAAATTTATTTCAAATCTTGACATGTATATGTGAATACATTCTCTACTAATCGAATAGAATTAAATCGTTTTTACTTTGATTTGTTTGATATGCATCAGAACATACACTTTTCTAATCGAAAAGGATTAAACAAATTACGTAAAGCAAATTGTAATGGTATCATAAAAAATTATCACAAACCCCATCGATTTTATATCTTCCTAAATAGAACCGAAATTATAGGCTGAATACTAAGCAGTATCTAATAAAATTTGAATTTAGCTAATAAATAATGTAATGTAACTAAATTTTTCTCTGGAGCTATAATTATCAGAAATTTATATGTAAATATGTTCTGTTTAGCTTCACTGTCTGTAATGTACTACGAGTTTCAAAATTCGGGATTCATTTTATTATGGAAAAATGAATATAGACAGAACCTATTTATTTGATTTTTCCTTCGAAGTAACTTCCCTGTGCAACTATACATTTTTGCCCTCCTTCACATAAAGATGCAAATGCTGATTACAAGCCCCCTTTTGCCACCTTCTCAAGCGTTTTTGTCGTTGCACTTTTTCGGATCTTGAGAAGCGTTACTCATTAATCAAATTAATTCTTCATCCTAGAAAGGAAAATTCACTTGGTGCTAGATCAGGGCAAAAATCTGTTTGCGGAAGTGACAGAACGTGTTGCTTTGACAAGAAATTTGTCATCATTAGTGATAAGACGCTATAACATAATGGTACACCCGCGACTTGGCCTTCCCTACGACGGGAAGTTTCGAATGCCTACCATCACCACATACGCGCTTTTTCTGGATGAATCCTGTCCTGATTAGTCGGTAACGTGGTACTCTTCACTTGTTCCATTATAAATGCCATAATTCAATTACATTTTGAAAATATTTAAAAAGTTCTGGAAAAGTTTGAAAGCTGTAGTATATAATGAAACAAATTTGTTTATAAAATGGAAGCTATTCATAGGATATAGGGTTTGATAGGTGCTTGACTAATGTCAAAACAATGTACATGAGCAAACAGTCAAAACGAATGCAAATGAAGCTGTAAATATATAAACATAGTTATGTTGTCGATCTGGCAACTTGCTATACCTCGGAGAGGTGTGCCGGATTTTAGATTTCAATTTTATTCGTTGCTTCGCATTGCAATCAAAAAACCAGAAAATAAAACACAAATATTGTCAAAACATAAAATCTTCCTGATTGAATTCTTGGACTGCTGCTACCTTGTAATCAAACTTTCCGCTGACTTCAACTGTCACTCACTGAAAGAAAAATGATCAGATTAAAGTAACTTATGACGTCTATCTTAGTTATTGAGATGAAATGTAGCTCATATAAGCCTACAAACTTCATGAGCTTCAGGGATCAGTTTGAGTACCCCTGAACAGTTCAGAGACAGTTTAAACCTTGTCAGTTGCTGTAAAAGGACATTTAATGATATAAAAGTTAACAGAAAAAAAATCGACGGGAAAAATTACTCAGCTGTGACTTTCTGTGACTAAAGTAGCTGTATGTGACCATTAACTATGACTATGCTATGTGACTCTATCTATGTAATCTCCTTCGTGAATTTCACCAACGTTGCTACTGGACTGCGACTAAACCGAAATTACAAATTCAAAAATTATTTTTGCAATCTTTAATGCTACCTTTCTCTGTTAAATGAAACTAAAACCAACTCTCTATGTTATTTGGTTGAGGAGCTATTAGCGTTTAGTTTTAGCTCGAAATTCGACGTAATTCAACAACTATTGAGTAGTATTTCGCGCGATCGATGAATGAATTGCCTTAGTCTGCGTGCGCGCGCATTAGTCGCTGTGACGTCATTAAAGTTTATGGTGATTTTCACCAAATTTGCAGCTCTACTGTGACTAAACCGTAACTCCAAATTCTAAAATTATTTTTGCAATCTTCAATTTCCACCTTTCTCTGTTAAATGAAACTAAAACCAACTCTCTATGTTATTTTGTTGCTGAGATATAATCGTTTAACTTTAGCTCGAAAAGCGTCACAATTTTTCCTTTCCCGACACACCATTAGGCCACTATGGAGAGACGTAAGTCTATGTCAAAATAAAGTAATCATGCAATTACCCATTCTCTTCCCTAACGTCACTGGATTTTGTTTTTCGCACAGGTATTTTAAGGTTAGCTAAAATAACTTAGCTTTAAAAATACTTAATTACTTATACTAACTTATTTTCAATAGTATTGATAATAACAGAGCTTACAGAGAACAGTTACAGAGAGGAGAT
>BGPR01002043.1:80568-94972 GCA_013235015.1 Araneus ventricosus
GGTTGGTTCTCTCTTCCCCGGCAGCCCTTGTCAGGTCTCACACCCTTCCGGGTAGGCTGGCTGCCGTGGGTGAGGTTCAGGTTCATCTTTTAATTCGTATTTTCGAATTTAACCTTCCAGCGGGCGCGCTAAAAATTTTTACACGAGAGGGCGCGTGTCGTACTTTTCACGACACAATAAGTTTCTTCATTCTTACCCTTGCAATTGTAAGTTACTTCATTGCAATAATAAGAGACACATCAGAGAAGCAAATTCTTTCATCCAGAGTGAAAATTAATTTTTACATTATTTGCTAAATCTAAAATTATATTGAAATCCGAGAAAGCAATGAGATTAACACTATTATTTTCTGAAGAAGGTATTAAGCAATTTATAATTAAGAATAGTATAAGACCAACTAAGATTTGTACAACAAAGACTTTCTTCTTAGTTTATTATCATTGTTCTTGGATTCGAAACGTTGGACTTTTGCCAGAGCGTGGCGCTTACAAGTATACTACATATTGCACCTACTGTATTTCATGCATTTTGATGATCGTTTTATTTCTTTCAAATACAAACCACAAGCTCTTTTTCTCAATGTGGGTTGCTGTTCACTCGCTTTTTCAGGTTGTGATGTATAATTTAGATTTAAAGACATGGTAGTGTCGTATGGCGATGATCAATTTTTTTGGGCTCGAGGAGTGGGGTGTTTTCATAAGACTGAGAATTTTCAAGAACATTCTTCGGCTTAAAGATTATTGGCAGGCTTATTACATATTAAATATATTTGACAGTATAAAATGAAATATTAATGCGCTGTAATGCGCACTGGATATATAATTATCAAACTGAAACGTAAAGACGTGAAAATTTTTTTCAAGTTACACCAGCGGGCGCGCGTCTTATTTTTTACGAGAGAAGCATAAAATAGTATGAAATCACCTTGACACTTGAAAAAACCTATTTAATCCTGAAGAGAAGGGTCGCATGAAGGAATAGCAAGGAGCTTCATACAGTTTTGACTCCGAATGTGAGAACAGGGCATGAAAAATCCCGTTCGTCGTAAAATTTGCGCAGGTGCTTCTGCTGGAAGGTTAACAAGAAAACTAATATCGTACATTCAATAAACTAAATAGAGACATAGCATGTAATAAAATAAATTTAATAATTAACAGTTTTTAAAACTCACTTTTATTAGTGTACTGAAAATTATTACCTCTTTATTTAAATATTTTGTACTAATTAGTCTTTATTAAGTAAAAGAACTCTCCCTTGTGCTTGGCGAGTGAAGACGGTATATAAAATGGTGCAGGTCACGATGAGCTTCAGTTGATTGATTTAGTTCAAAATTGATGTAAATAATAAAGTTTATCATAAAATATTTTCAATACATTATAAACAAATGTGCGGCATATGAAAAATTTGTTGAAACAGAAATGCCTCCTCTGGAGACTACTACTACCAACTATTAGAAAGCGTGTTAGTGATTTGGGGCATCTTCCTAAACAATTACATTAAATATATTTAATAAAATAGGTTTTAGAAATATTTATATTAGAAAAGGTAGAAATATTTTTACTTTAGATATTTTATACTTTTAAGACTTTAATTTAAAATTTATTCTTGCAAGTATTATAGGATCTTGTAATCATTTGTTTCTCAATTCACTATCAAGTGGTACTATTTTTATATAATCAAAGTTTAAAGAAATAATTCGATGAACCCTTTCGCCTTCATTGGTTTCGCAGTGAAACCACACATTATTCATTTTTTTACTGAGCACGGGCGAAACGTAGCGTAATTTTTCTTCCATAACTTAAAGGCCAGATATATAGGCCAACTTATATACAAATTACACTTTAATACCGTTAATATTCACAAAGATATCGGTATTGAAAGAGCTAAATTGCTTTTGATCTCTAGGAGAAACAAGCTGATGAGGGTTCTTGCACAGATTGATATTTTTTAAAATTGAATCTTCGAAAGTAATATTGAATTTTATGAAGGATTAATATCTTGAATACTCGCGTATACTTATAAATTAAATACATAATTTAAATTGCATTTCGATGATAACTTATTCGGAGGAAAAATAGCCCATTACCGTTCATTGGTTTCACTGTGAAACCGCAAATTTCTTGAAAATAAAAAATGCTAAATTTCTTTCCTTTACATATTTATGATCGGCTACATGTCTAATACTCATTTTTGAAATAAATTTAGCAATTTTCAATACGAAACATGTAGTGAACTTGAAAGGGTTAACTCATAATTAAATTCTGAAGACATTATTACTAAAGATACTAACACTTAATATATACCTATTCGTACTGAAACCGTTTAAATGACCAGTTTTTAGATAAAAACTTAATTTTACCTGATTAGATGCTGATAATATTGATTTTTGTAAGGAAATATTCAAGAAAGTAAATTTAAGGTAATAATTCAACAAAATTTTTTTTGTGTAATTTGCAATGTGCAAATCATTAGCTTCACAAACACACAAAAATCGTTAGGAGTGTTTTGCCGATGTTGACGAAGACCAGACAGATTTATACAGCGAATGATAAAGTGTTTTTTCTTTATATTGAACTCACCACACAGCAGTCGATGCAGAAGTGTGCATCGAATTGATACGATAAAGATATGTGAGGTTTGATATCGGATTGCAGATGCAATCCGATATCAAACGTAATAACGATATAATAAAGGAGAATGTGTCTGTCTGTTGGCGCTCCACAGGGTACACACCTCGAGCTAGAACTACAAAAGTTGGCACAAATGCACTTTGTAGGATAGGAATGTGCACCTCGAAGCCCTTTTTTCGAAATTTTTGTTAGAATTTGAATTAATTAAAAATCAAGCGAAATTATGGCGTTTCTTCTTAATAACTTCCGAAAATATTATAGCGCAAAAATCATTTTTAATCCATTTGTAAGTGAAAACGTTTACCTTTTCAATTATATGAATTAAGTTGATTTATAATTTTTTCTCTAATTTTAATGAATTTTTAAAAATATTTTTAGGCAAAATTTACAACAATACTTTGCATTGTTGCAATGAAATTCAAATAGTTTTCATTGTTTTAATCAATCTTATTAATCTACTCAATTAAAATTCGAAGGTAAACAAACGTATATATGTATGTATGTATGTATGTCCTTCTATCTTCTCACGAAAAAACGGAGAAGCGCGCGGAAAGTACCAAAAGATGGGGAATAATTCAAGGAATCCATTTCGGCCATTTAAATATCGAAATTTTAATTAGTGAAAAAGATATTAATTAAAAACTAATTCACAACAATACTTTTCATTGTTTCGGATACTTTATAACAATACTTTTCATTGTTACAGCGCAATTCAAAATTTATTATATTGTTGAAGTCCTTTACTTTAAGGAACATTGTTACAACAACAATAAAAAAGTGACGCTGACAGAAATAAAAAAAATGTATTGTTGCAATATGGAAACCTGAACAATGCAACAAGACAATGTGGATAGAGTTTTGTGTGGGTTTTTGTAATTGATATAAAGAAACAGGGAAAATTAAATCGCTCATATAGGGTTTTTACTAAAACTATTGTTTTCTATGAGGTTTCACTTTTAGATTTCATGTACTCAGTGCATCTTGCTTCATGTGTATATAAACTGGAGGCGGGTATATGAAAAAATACGGATTCCGATCAACGCTGGGTTATCTCATTCCTTACGTACTAAAGTCAGGCAAAAAATAATTCCGGATCGTAATTTTACAAAAAAAGATTATTTTTGCGATTTTTTAAAAGTATATTTTGAAGCCTTTACGCGGACGGAATGATTGAACCGCTCTTTTCTTCTTATTTATTTAGGAGAGAATGTTGGGCATGTGTCACATGGCCTCACTTTTTCTCTCCGTCAAGGAATGACGCATTATTCGAGAAAGCCCGTGCAGTTGAAAGTGTATAAATTCATTTTTTTATCCCGTGATATAACGTCCAACAAAATCATTTTAACGAAATTAAAAGGGGTGTTTTGTTTCTGTAAAGTTATGTGCCGAAAGATATAGATTAGTTATGTTAGTGATTTTAATCATTATTCATTGATTTGATCAAGTTTAAATATTTGTGGAAGCTTCTATTTTAAGCTGATATTTGGAAGTTATTATTTTTGCTTTGTTCAATTCTCGCTTTTTCCGATGCCTAAAAGAAAAAGAGGAATTACAGGGGATGCTGCCAGTAGACGGGAGGCAATTAGAAAACGTGAAAGGACAGTTGTTGAAACTGAAGAAGAAAGAAATAGCCGATTGTCAGACATGGCACAACGTGGGCAGGAGAGAAGAGCCGAAGAAACAGAAGAACGAAGAAATAGACGATTGGCAGTAATGGCACAACGTGGCCAGATGAGAAGAGCCGAAGAAACAGAAGAACAAAAAATAGTCTATTGTCAGACAAGGCACAACGTGGCCAGGAGAGAAGAGTCGAAGAAACAGAAGAACAAAGAAATAGCCGATTGGCAATAATGGCACAACGTGGCCAGAGAAGAAGAGCGGGAGAAACAGACGAACAAAGAAATAGCCGATTGTCAGCCATGCTACAACATGCAAGAGAACGCCGTCTAAATGTTATTGAAGGACAAAATCACCATCAGATACAAACTTTTTATGCAGCTAGAACTGTTCTGAACTGAAGAACACAACTGTGGAGAAGTGGACAATCTCTGTCTGAAATGCGGATGGTTGTATTTCCGGGATGAAAAGAATACCAGAGGAATTTACACTCATTGTTGTCATATTGGAAATATAATTGAGCAGGCTTCGGTTTATCAGTGGAAATGAAAGGATTGATGGATGGCTCCGATGAATTATCTGTGCATTTCAAAAACAACATAAGGTCGTACCAGTGCTTCAATGGGTGCACAGACTGTACCGTCTACAGGGAGAGGAGCGTATTACTTCAGAATTCATGGCAAAATTTATCACAGGACCTCTCATCTACACCCAGCTGAAGCAGGAGGTGAAAACACTAATACAACACACTTCAACAATATTATAACACACATTAGGCATGTGTCACGTGACCTCAGGTATTATTCGATTTAGCCCGTGCAACGCCGGGCCATACAGCTAGTATATATTAAAATCCGAAGGTAACAAACGCATTTATTTATGTCCGGCTATCTTCTCACGAACCGCTGAACGGAGAAGCGCGCGGAAAGTACAAAAAGATGGGGAATAATTCAAGGAATCCATTTAGACCATTTAAATTCCGAAATTTTATTTAGTAAAAAGATATTAATTAAAAACTAATTTACAACAAGACCTTTCATTGTCGCAGCGCAATTCAAACCGATTACATTGTTTAAACAAATATTTAATTCCGTGTTTCTCTTTCATTGCTGAAAACTCCAACAATGCAATGTGGAACCCTCAACAATTCAATGTGAATGGCGTTTTGTGCGGGTTTTGGTAGTTGATATAAAGAAACAGGGTGAATTAAATCTCTCAAGTAGGGATTTTACTAAAAATATTTTTTTCCGTGAGATTTAACTTTGAGATTTCATGTATGTAGTGCATCTTGCTTCATGCGTTTATAAACTGGACGCGGGCAAATGAAAAAATATGGATCCCCAGCAACGCTGATCATGTGACATCTCTTCTTCTCTCCGCCAGGGAATGACGCATTATTCGAGATAGCCCGTGCAACGCCGGGACATGCAGCTAGTATTTATATGAATGTTTTTCTTGCATTGTTAAAAGCAAAGGCAATATCCTAATGAATTTTCTTTCCTTTTTTTATTTCCTCAATTTTTCTGGAAATCTCTAAACAAAGTGCTCTAATATAGTAAATATATTAGGAAATGTATCCATTAAGTTTAATGATTCTGGTTGTTATGTTTGAATTCCTTTTATTAGCATATGTGCAGCGTCATTTTTATATTGAAATCAAATATAAATTTAGCATTAGGAACAAGAAAGTGAAAATGACACCGACAGCTTACAAATAGATGTTATATGGCACGGACAGTTTCTTGACTCCTTTAGGGACGTTCATGTTGAAAAGAAACAGAACATTTGCAAATCTACTTTAAAAACAAGGGTTAAATGTCTATCATACTTTGAAGTTTAAAACTACTTTGTTAAGGGAACCATGAATATCAAATTATGCATAAGGTATTCAATTGAAATTAAATTCCTGGCAAACAAGCTGATCGACGAAGGCGGCTAGTAAAAAAACAAATAATTTAAGATTAATTGTATAAATTTAATAGAAAGAGTGAAATTTGAAAAAGCGATAACATTTTTTACGTATTCTCTATTCAAAAGTTTACAACCGGTCTCCTCATCGGTCATGGTACTTTTAGTGTTAAAATAGTGTTTTGTCATCAAAAATTCACAAGTATACAAAATATCAAAGCATATCAGTAAATAAGTGAGAAATCGACAACAAAATTACATGTTCAAAATCATTAAATAAGCTAAGTTAAATAAAGGTGAGTAGAAAAAGATTTTACGGGTTTACGGGGGGTTTTTCCGAAAAATCTTTTATTTCTTCCTATAACACTAAGGTATTATATTCTATGTCCTAAAATAGTATTTAAAATATTTAAATAATAGATTTCACTCTCTATCTTGACGTTCTAAACAAAGATTGAATCTCATATATAAGCAGATAAAAATCTGTCGATTATCGTATTGTGTAATAAAATATTTTTTATAAACAAATAATACAGAAGAGTTTTTTTTTTCTTTTTCTGTAGGAAAAACTCCTAACTTTCATTTTCACTTTAATGCATTTTCCTAGTTAATCTTTTCAATGAAACTCTTTTTTCTATGTTTTCCGAAAAAGCTTTTATTTCTTCCTATAACACTAGGGTATTATATTCTATGCCATAAATTAGTATTTAAAATATTTAAATAATAGATTTCACTCTCTGCCTTGACGTTCTAAACAAAGATCGAATCTCATATATAAGCGTATAAAAATCTGTCGATTATCGTATTATGGAATAAAATATTGTTTTTTATAAACAAATAATATTGAAGAGTTTTTTTCTTCTTTTACTGAAGATAAAACTCTTAACTTTCATTTTCACTTTAATACATTTTCCAATGAATCTTTTCAATGAAAATCTTTTTTCCCATGTTTTCCGAAAAATCTTTTATTTCTTCCTATAACACTAGGGTATTCTATTCTATGCCCTAAAATAGTATTTAAAATATTTAAATAATAGATTTCACTCTCTGTCCTAACGTTCTAAAGAAAGATTGAATCTCTTGCATAAGCGGATAAAAATCTGTCGATTATCGTATTATGGATTAAAATATTGGTGTTTTTTTTATATTCCCTGAAGTTCGTTTATTTTAGCTCTATTAAGGGGGCATACGACTCTTAAACCTCGAAAAAATGGTGGATAACTGTCAAATTCGATAAATTATATCTCTGAAACAATGCAATTCACAAACTCACTATTTTTCCCTAGAAAAATATCTGTTCTTTCTCTTATAGTACTCATTTTGAAACCTTCATATTCGTATGTATTTATTTGAGATAGTAATAAATATGGGTTTTGGAGAAAAAAATGAGAAAGTCACATTGCGCGCATCATTACGAATAAAATATTTATCTAAACACAATATTTTTAGTATCTAAGTAATCCAAACAGTCTGTTTAAGAAACTGAACCACTATTTATTAACATTTAAATTTCATTTCTATTTCATATACCAATTTAAAATAAAAATGTTAAAAATACTTAAAATGTCAACTTTTTAAACCTCCTCCCAATAATACTTCTTTGGAGAAATATGTACAAAAATATGGTTCAATTTGTAGAACATAGCAAAATACATATTTGGTAAAAATTTTATTCAATAGTTCTTGAGATATCGTGAGCTTAATAAAAAAAATACATTTTGAGATATAGCGCTTTAAAAATATGGCCCTATTCAATGTTTACGTTGAAGAGCTGGTACATTTTCCTTCATAACTTTCATAATTATGGGAATTTTTTAACGCGGATTGTTTTAAATTGCTCAGAAAGGACAGGGAAATATTATATATTTTTTCATAAAATCGAAAATTTTCGAGGTTTAACAGTCGTCCCCTTAACTCCCATTTCGAAGAAAAATGTGGGTTATTTTGGGACGGACCTCGTAACTGTGAACCGCAGTCACATGACGAGGACTCGACCTGAGCTGGGACATCTCTCCAAACTTCAGCAACACACCACTTTATGTTTTTGGAAAAAAATCATTAGTACAGCACTTTATGTGTGCGTAAAATGTCATCAGTAGAGATTCCGTCAGAATAACACTACATAAGAACTCAATGTTTAAATTTGGCCCAGGTGGTTTAGAATCTGTGCCTTTGATTTGAATTGTTAAGGAGTTTAATGTTTTATCAGCATTTTGAGAATGTATTTCAAACCTTCAAAAACGTATCACGACTTAGGAAACAATTTTCTAATCGATTACATTTCCTAACGTCTTTTTAGAATATTTATTGAAAAGTCGCCTGGATATCTTTTATTTATTTATTACAATACTAGCAGATATTAAGGAATTAATTTGAAAACTGATGGGGTATGTTTGATTTATTACGTGCCCTTTAAAGGAAATCTGACTTATTTGTAGAAGCATAAGCGCGATACAATACTCATATTTTCACAAGTTCACAGCAGATTCTCAATGATTTCTTAACGAATTCTTCAATTTTTGTAATCAGCTCTATAAAACATTTTTTCTTTCCAGATTCCATCGCCAAAATTGGAATTATCCCCAACACAAAGCCTGGATGACACTGGAACTATTAAGGTATCTAACTAAATTCTAGGAATGGGTAATCGTTTATCCCAAAAACTCAAAAGAAAGATTAAAAATATGATAACAGCATCTATATATCAAAGTGAATATCTTCCTTTAATTCTAGTTACAGAAAGAAAGGATATTGGGAAATAAAGGAAATGCAATAAAATAAATTTAGTAAATACATGCAATAAAAAACCATTAAATATTAAACCCTCAACTGGTTTGCCCGTAGGCCGTACGTGTATCGAATTATCGCAATTTTAATCTTATAAACTAAAACAAAGTCATTCACATAGGTTATAATTCGATAAAAAAATACTTGGAAAGAAACATTTCAACTGTCCTTTAGATTCTCAATGGAATTAAAATGACAACGCATTCCCAAAATAGAAGGTTTTATTCAATTAGATAGTGAAGAAAAGAAACCAGTTAAGGGTAATGTAAATATATATATATATATATATATATATATATATATATTTTAAATTAATTTTCATCCTTTATTAATTTTTAAATTAATTCATTATTATAAACATTTTGGAATCTTGTATTTAATCTTTTCTCGATTTAACTACCAAATGGCGACATACACAAGGAATGGAAAATTAGATAATTAATGGATTAATGTATAACTAAATCTCAAAAGATATTAAGAAGCAACACAGCCTATCTCAATTTTTTGAAAGTTCAAAGAAAAAGATTCCAATGAATTTTTCGCAACCAATAACGAATATTTCTGAATTTTATAAAGATCTACAATGAACATGAGACCACATGTTCCAACCAGACATGAAAAGAAATTTAGAAATATTCGTTATTGGTTGCGAAAAATTCACATGAATCTTCCTCATTGAAATTTCACAAATTGAGATAAATGGCGTTGCTTGTGAAGCAACGAAATATGGCATTGAATGTCATAATATAGTTGAGAAAATGGCGATTACAAATACGACCATGTTTATAATTTTGCAATAATTCGGCAAAACTCCTAGCTGGAAAATAAAATTTAAACTTCTCAACGCTTTTTTGGAATCCTTTTTGAAATCTAAACAATTAATCATATGATCCTCATTTGTAAATGGTGGAGACAAATTCTGTCCAAGCAGGACCCATATTCCTTTAAATCTTCACTATCAAATAACTCCTTATTTTTCGGTTCTATAAAAACAGTTCTGGCTTCTTCCAGGAGCTTTTGTTTTAAACTACCATCATCTTAAGGAATTTTATAAGAAATTGGTGTTTAAATACTAGTTGTTTTTCCAACGAGTGTATAGTTCCCAAGCATCTGATTCTATTGACATATTATTTTTTTTATTGCAGTTCCAAAAAGAATAATATGCGAGATCTTAATATCCATGAAGATAAGATAAATTAATTAATATTTCTACCATTTTTACGCCATATAATGGTGATATTTCACATAATATTCTTGATTAATCAGAATAAATTTGGTCATTATTTCACAGGTAAACACTTAATTTCCGTAAAATGATTTTATATACATATTTTATCAATGCAACCATATAAAGTTTTATCACTAAAAATGTTATTAAATGTCAACATATCACTACTAATCACCAATAAAGTATGTTCTGGAATCCTAATCATGAAATATCTCTTCTTTGATTTCAATAAATTCTTGAACAAAATATGTTTAACGCACTTTTAATCCACTTGACTAGTTTCTTTTTTTAATGATGGAACGCATAATTAGTTGTTCATTTATTTCCTGATGTCCAAGAGTTATAACATTGTGTACTTTTTTATGAATTTTCGACGAAAAATATGATATTTTATTATCTTTTGAAATTTAATTATCCATTTATCCATTAAAGCACTTTTAATTCAATTGACTTGTTTCTTTTTTAATGGTGGAAACGCATATTTAGTTTTTCATTTATTTCCTGATACCCGAGGGTTATAAAATTGTGTACTTTTTATGAATTTTCGACGAAAAATATGATATTTCAATATCTTTTGCAATTTAATTATCCATTAATCCATTAAAGCACTTTTAATTCACTTGACTTGTTTCTTGTTTTAATGATGAAAACTCATAATAATTTTTTCATTTATTTCCTGATGTCCAAGAGTTTTAAAATTGTGTACTTTTTATGAATTCTTGACGAAAAATATGATAATTTAAGCTACGATTTTCTGCATGAAAGATGTTCTCTTAAGGTTTTCATCAATATTACAGAAGTCTGAATGATGATCCTGACTTACAGAGTCGGTGTATGAAAAAGCCATTATTTCAGCCAATGAATCAATCTCAATTGTCAGGAGTCCAGATACAGTCATTGCTAAAATGCTTTTGTAAAAGCATGGAATTTCATGTTTCTTTTAATATTTCAAGCATGTGCCCAAAGGCATTAGTGAGATTGCAGTGGTGTATTTTAAAGACTTAAGTAGATTTCTGTGGTTTCAAATTGCCATTCTAGTCAGCAGTTTAGAAACAAATAATATAAAAAATGTTTTTTTTCCTCCAGGAAAACCCCGTAACTATTTACACACACATTCATCTTATACATTATAATGAATGTTTTCTATAAAACTCTTTTTTCCATGTTTTGTCATGAAAGCTCTAATAATAACTAATCCTTGTATAAAACACCAGTGTATTCTATTCAAGCCCTAAAAGAAAATTTTAAAAATTTAAATAATACTATTAAATTATGACATTTGATTTTTAATTTTTATATTTTCGAAAACGTTAATTAGTGTAGATTCCATCAGACAAATAATAGAGATAGTTTTGCTAAAGGAGATTTATGATTTATCGGGAAAATTTGTTTCAAACTAGAAAAAAGGCATCACAATTTATGATACTTTTTAATAGATACCTGGAATTCAAAAAGCAACATATATTACGAAAGTAATTTTAAAATTGATGGGATATCGAAGTTTTTCTTAGTGTCATTTCAAAAGAGCAAATATTTTTGAAGAAGCATAAACACATATGTAATAGAAATACTCTAAAAATTTCTCGCATATTCAAATCTCACAGCAATTTCTGAATAATTTCTTAGAGAATTTTTCTGACTTTGAGATTCTCTTAAATAATTTTTGTCATCTCGATAAAATTCAGTTTTTATTTGCAGATACCGTCTCCCATACAGGAACTGAAAAGGAGAGATTATCAGTTGATCACACTCTACAAAGCAGATGATCCATCTTATGAGCAGTAAGTAAACTCGTTTTAAATTCCAGTATGGTAACTTAAAAAATAATTTTAATTATGAGAAAGAGATTTGCATTTAAAATTTTGCTAATTCATTTCTGAAAAAAGGTTTTCCTTTCAAATATTACAGAATGCATTTAAAGCACCTCAGGAAGAAAGAATATTTTTAAAAATGCAATTCGAAATAATTTAATAAGGGAGTATCTCGGAATGATATAGCATCCAAAAATGTATCACAGATCTAATGATCTAAAAATGTATCTAAAAATATCTGCATAATTTAAATAAATATTGTATATATAACTAGCGACATATATCAAAATGTCTTAGCTCAAAGTAATTAATACAAATATAGAATCTTGTGAATTCTCGGATTTTTTTTAATGTTGGCCTTGAAGGAAGCAGGTCAATGGAATTTCATAAATCAATAAACATGTCATTGTGCATTTATTTGTATTCTCTTTAACTCTATCGATACGGTAACTTTCCAAACGTCTTTACAAGCAAAAGACGGCGGGCGTCTGAAACGTCTGAATATCACTATGAAGTTTCCAGACCCTGTCGTTAAGTGTGATTGATTTCAAACCCGCAGCGCAAGCTTTCTTCATTAGAATGGTTCGCCCAGACGGGTTTGGGAAAAGGGGGTTTCTTCGAATTTCGTGAGTGCCAGCTATCATTCCGGTTTTTCAGGGAGAAGTCTTTGAAAGAGGAACTAGGACGTTCCCGTATTTTGAGGTTCCCTCTATTCCAATGGTGTTAGGAATCAGAGGGTTAAACGGTTCCTCTCAACACATTGCTTGTATCTGGTCTGACGAGAATCATCCAAAATGATCCAATTCTCGCTTTCTATCCTATAGATATAAGATTTTTGACACTTTTTATTTTAAATTAATATATTAATAGGTTCAATTGCTAATCAAAAGATAAAGAAAGTTTTGAAGGGAATCAAGTCAATGATAGGTGCTGCTTCCAGGAAACTGGTTCTAGCATTATAAAAAAAAATATCATCAATCTCACAAAATATTTTAGTGTTTCTGACTAAGCAGATGCAACCAATAACGAAAATAATTTCTATTTTTCAATTTTCTTTCTACGTAATAAATGCAGATACCATCTAAGGATTTATCACGATCACGGATTGATCACACGATAACAAATTATTCAACACCAGCTAATATTAATAGTTTTCAAACATGAGTTAAGCTTTGGCTCTACAGATACAAGATGCGAGCAGAAAAAGCATTCCACATATTTATTATTATTTCTGTTTTGTTTCAGTTGCACAATTGATGACGATGAAGATGATGAAAACAGCTCCTGCTCCTCCTCTGAATACTTCACCTGTGAGGAAGATAACGTTTCAAGCACATCATCTTCAGACAGTGAAGTAAGAAATTATGTATTTAAAAGAATCAGTCGAATCTTGCTGCTTGCATTTTCCAGAATAGCCATTCTAACACTTCAAACAGTATAACATTCGATGCGATAATCACGAAAACTTTATTTAGGTATTAATAAACATTTAAACGATAATATCAATTCATCCGCACCTAAAAAAAATTTATTAATGTCGCTTAACTCTTAAAAATAATTTCATTTCTACTTCATCTAAAGTAATTCTACATTATTTTGGTAGTCGCGAAAAACTAAATTCTTTCACGCTTCTCAAATTAGAATGACTGTAGCTTTCACTGTTTGTCTTACTAACCAAACTAAAACAGCCCTACCCTCTATCATCTCAAGCTCCATAAAGTTGCCGAATCAACAAAAATCCGGGGATTTCCCTGTTTCGTGTACATAAAACGTAAGCGCGATACTTACGTTGTCTCTTTTTCGCTTCATCCAAGTCGCTTTGCTTTCGATATTCTAGAAATGGCCATGGATTGGACTTAAATATCTTCTGAAAATATTCGCTTAATATTCTTAATATTCGCTTAATATTCTTAATATTCGCTTAATATTCTTAATATTCAAGAAAACCATAAACGGATTTATGGATTTAAATGACTGTCATCTCCTTTAAAATGTCTACTCTACACAACAGAATTTCTTACATTTTATACACGCAGAGCGGTTCATAATCTCGGTGCAACTTTAAAAGTCTGTACCTGGCAAACAAACGAAGGTAGAAAGACATCGAAAGAATGGAAATGGAATCGGATATTTTTCGTCCCAATTCCCGAATTTCTTGGTCGTATTATGTGCAATTTTTTCAAAATTTCTTTGCGTACTTAATGGAGATATACGATACAAATATAAGTAATGACTATAAATAAATGCTCAACGGATCGTCGTACGTTCAAGAGCTAAGCTGTCAGTTGAGGAACGACATTATTTGCATCATTGAATAATATATTTGTTGATCATGTTCAGTCAAGCCAACAGAAATTTTACTTAATACTGCAAAAAATGTCCTTCCTCGTCTGCCAGATAAGCTCGTGAATGGAAGACGATAC
>BGPR01002043.1:100737-115309 GCA_013235015.1 Araneus ventricosus
CCAATTTTTTTAACAAAATCTTTCTCTTTCTCTATCTTTTTCAAAAAAATTTGAGTTATCGTAATTACATTAAATTCAATCTTTCAACAAAATTTTGTTTTAAGTCAATGCAAAGAAGAATTTATTAACAGGTGTCCGTGAATCGCATGTATTCAATTTCAAAACGGAATTTTGAATTTTTTAAATTTTCCCATTTAACGATGGTTAGATTATTTCCATACATATGCCACTCTGGCTATTACTGCAAATATCGCTATTTAATTATTCTGAAGAAATTAAACAGAGTACATTTTATTCAGATATGATCTGGATTGCAGTAAAATATATAAAGACGTTTCATTCTATGAAATTTTATCCAATATGCAGTCTCATTTTTACATGCAGTTTTACGGAGGTGTTACCTTTTCTGTGTGTGTTCTGGCTTAAGGTCCGATTTAAGGAATATATAAGTCATTTTGGCTTCCAAAGAGCCAGGATAGTTTTGAGTGAAATGGATGCTACATCCATTACCGTAAATAGCCGAAATTTCATTAATAATAAAGTAGATTTGAAGAGCTTCACTTTTATAACAGCTACTTGCAAATGTGGTTATATTAAAAGTTTTTGTATATTTTTTTTCTTTCAATTCATCGCTTGTTGCCAACCAAAAAAGCATTGACCAAGAATACAAAAAATCGTTGGAAATAGTTTTAACCAGTTAGCAAACTTCTCTGCGCCTTGAACCGAATCGAATTTCGAAAAAAATGAGAAAATTTATTGCATCCGTATTACTCCAAGATAAAGACCTTCATCGGCTATTTTGTGAACTGAAAGAAGACAAGAGAACTGATCACCTTCTGGCCTAAGGCGAACTTCCATTAATTTCCGGTGAACTGAAGGAAGATAAAGGAAACTGATCGCCTTCTGGCACCACATTTCTGCAAAAACTTTTTGCCAAATGTCCTATAAAGGCAATGAATAAAGTAACTCATAAGAACTGATGGCGCACCGACACAAAATCTGAAACGCCTCTCCAGTTGGATTCCTATAGGAGTTCATTGAAGGGGAAAAAGCCTTTTCTGGTCTTTTGACACTGAATTACCCAAGGCATCTTAACAGTTCTCCTAGTCACATCCATAGTCCTCCTGGCACCTTCTGGCACTTTACTTGAATAGAATTTTCAATTGTTGCTCTATAACGGTGCACAAAAGATGGTTCAAATAACTATAACTGATAGCCTTCTCTCATTGGAGCAAAATAAATCTAATATCTTCAGTAGTAGTTAACGGAATGTAGATCTGATTCTGGCAACACATCTAAATATGTTTTCAAGAGGTCTTCTGCAATGACAAACTGAGAACAAATCCAAATAAATCAAATTAGTCCTGTGATAGTCCTTCTGTCACCTGATGGCACTTTTTCTAAAAGGAATTGTCAACTGTTGCTCTGGAATGGTACTAAAGGTAATTGAAATAACTAAAGCTAACAGCCTTTTGTCACTGGATCAGTTTAAACCTTCATCGGCTGTTTGGTGAACTGAGAGATGTTAAGAACACTGATAACCTTCTGGCCAAGGCGAACTTTCACTATTTTTCCGGTGAGCTGAAAGAATATAACAGCCACTGATCGCCTTCTGGTACCACATTTCTGCAAAGAATCTTCGAAAAATGTCCTATAATGGCGATCAGCAAAGTAACATTACTATTGATGACCTACCGGTACCAAATCTGAAAAAGCTCTTCAATATGATTTCTGAATGAGTTGATTGAAAGGGGAAAAATTGATGGCCTTTTGATACTGAATTACTAAAGACTGACAACAACTTTCCTAGTGGTCTTCCTAGTTCCGTGCTAGTTCTTCTGCCTCATGCTGGCATTTTTTCTAAAAGAAATTTTCGACTGTTTCTCTGTCATGCTGTACTAAAGGTAATTAAAATAAATATAACTAATAGCTTCTTGTCACTGGATCAGTTTACACCTTTATCGGCTGTTTGGTAAACTGAGAGAAGTTAAGAACACTGATAACCTTCTGGCCCATAGCGAACATTCATTAAGTGTTTGGTGAACTCAAGGAAGATAAAAAAATGTTCTCCATTTGGCACTACATTTCTGAAAGTAATTTTCGCATTCCAAAAATTGATATCAGATCTCCTCGTCACATTCACAGTCTTCCTGACACCTTCTGGCACTTGACTTGAATAGAACTTTCAATTGTTGCTCTATAACGGTGCACAGAAGTTGGCTCAAATAACTATAACTGATAGCCTTCTGTCATTGGAACAAAATAAATCTAATATCGGCAGCAGTAGTGAACGGAATGCAGATCTGATTCTGGCACCACATCTAAGTATGTTTTCAAGAGGTCTCCTGCAATGAGAAACTGAGAACAAATCCAATTAAATGAAATTTGTCCTGTGCTAGTCCTTCTGTCATCTGATGGCACTCTTTTAAAAGAAATTGTCAACTGTTGCTCTGTTATGGTACTAAAGATAATTGAAATAACTAAACCTAACAGCCTTTTGTCACTGGATCAGTTTGAACCTTCATCGGCTGTTTGGTGAACTGTAAGAAGTTAAGAACACTGATCACCTTCTGGCCCAAGGCGAATTTTTACTAATTGTCCGTTGAACTGAGATACGCTAACATCAAATGTTCAATTACCACATTTTTGCAAACAATTTTCGTCAAGTGTCCTATAATGGCGACCAATAAAGTAGCTCATTATAACTGATGACATCATCAAATCATTTATAATAGAAAATCATTGAACTAGTTTAACCAATTAGCAACTTCTGCGGCATGAACAGAGTCGAATTCAGAAAAAAATGAGAAAAAAGTGATTATTTTGCATCCGTATTTCACAAGGCAAAAAGCGTCATCGGCTGTTTTGTGAACTGAAAGAAGATAAGAACATTTATCACCTTCTGGCCCAAAGCGAACTTTCATTATTGTGCGGTGAACTGAAGGAAGATAAAATCAATTGATCGCTTTCTCGCATCACATTTCTGCAAATAAATTTTACCAAATGTCCTGCAATGGCAATGAATAAAGTAGCTCATAAGAATTGGTGAGCTACCAGCACGAAATCTGAAAAGGCTCTTCAGTATGATTTCCAAAGGAGCTGATTGAAAGTGAAAAAATTGATGGCCTTTTGACACTGAATTACTAAAGACTGTCAACAGCTTCCCTAGTCGTCTTCCGAATCCTGTGGCTAGTCCGCCGGTCACATGCTGGCATTTTTTCTGAAACGAATTTTTAATTTTTTCTCTGTCATGGTGTACTAAGGTAATTGAATTAACTATAACTAATATATTTTTGTCACTGGATCAATACAAATCCATTAGATGGCCACTAGTAGTGAATGGAAAGCAGATCACTTTCTAGCACCACATCTGAAAATTTTTCAATAGGTCTCCTTTGATGACGAAACGAATCAAAATCAAATTAAACCAAATCTTCTCTAGGAATCCTACGATTTTTCTGATTTATAATCAGCGATTGTTGTACTCCGCCGATTTTAAACAGTAAAAAGAATCTAGAATGTTCTGCTTTCGACAATTAACTGGTGTCTTTGCCTGTGAAAATTATTAGTTCCTCATTCTATTTATGAAATAAAATTTGTTTTGTTGTTTCAGCCTCAGAATTATTATTTTTTATAAGTTATCGCTCAGGCATTCACTGCAAAAATCAAAATAAGAAATAAGATAAATAAATTAGAATTTTAGCATCGTAGTCGATTTTATATTGATATATTAAGGTTTATAGAGATATTTATTTGTTTTTAATTAAAGATATTTTTATTTTAACTTGCAATTTTACACTTCTACTCTCCACCTACTACCCAAGAAATAACTACGAGTCAAATTTGGTAGCCTCTAGGTCCAACGCTCTTTAAAGCGTTTTGATGATTTCTACTTCATGCATGCCGCAATTTACATATAGTTTGAAAGGCTATAAACATCATCATGTTTAAACATCTAACTCACCATTAATTTGCGCAATTATATGCTCCGAAGTTAACGAGAGAAATTTTAAAAATTTCGATTAATATAAATCAAACATCTAATTAAACCTTAGAATGCCCTTGTTTTTGGGAGCACCTACCACCCAAGAAGTAACTATGAGTCGAATTTGGAAGCTGTAGGTCCAACGCTAATTAAAGCGTTTGAACGATTTCCACTTCATGCATGCCGCAATTCACATATAGTTTGCTAGGCTATGAACATCATCATGCTAAAACATCTATGCCATCATTAATTCCTTGCAAATTTGTTTCAATCCTCCTGGTGTTTCAGAAAACAATAATTCAAGATATCTTATGCCAGTTCAACTATACGATTTCTTGTGAATCTTAACGGAGCAGATAATTAAACCATCATCAATAAATATCACGCAAGAAATGAATTTACTGCGCTCTTGTGTTTTAAGGGGATACATTACCTTCTCAATATTTCTTTATTTGAAATATCATCGAAAAGTTTTGATACTATTGAGACTTAAAAGTCATATAAAGTCATCTTGAAGAGAAAAAAAATCAATTTTGATTTGTTTGTTTAGATGAAATTAAAATTTTTAAAGGAAAAATTCCTTTTTAAATCCCTACAACTTTTTCAAATATGAATATTTTTGCTTAAAATTTTATTTGTAAATTCACTGAAATATATTACACAAAACTGTCCATGTATTTTAAGATGTATCCAATATTCGCTTAAATATAGATATTTTACTGAATTATATGGTGAAAATTATGAAATTTAGCAGTACCTAATTTTATATTTCGCATATAAAAAACTAAGCAGCTGAATGCTTATTGCATGCACAGTTTTATCATATACATAACGATAAACGTGTGCAAAAAGTGTGAAAGTCCTATCTTAAAAAGGGAAAAAAGCGTTAGAATTTTGAAAACATGAAATTGCAGGAAAGTCCGACATGAAGAAAAAGCCATTTAACTCTTTAAATCCAAGGCGACTTTTTTCTTCTAGATCCTTTAAAACCGGGACCTTTTGGGTAGAAGCGACATGAATTGGACTCTCCCAACCTCGGTGGTCATTTACCACCAAACTCCATTCCCTGCTATTACATATCCTTAAAACACACGGAAATTGGCTGCTGTTTGCAAGGACAAAAGAACCCCTTTACCGCACTTATCTCCTAAGCGATCTCAGAACCTCACCTCCCCTCAAAAGAAGCCAACCGTCTCAGACCTGCTTTCTTCGCTGTTAAAGGGAAGTTTTTAAACCGCTTCGCTCGACGTCAGAGGGTTTAAGCCATTTTATGTTTTACATTAGGTATCGTAAATAAAAATTTAAATATCTTCTGAAATATTAAAGGCACAAATTCGAAATTTTTATACAATAAGTAGAACGATAAGAGCAACGAAATAAACCAATAAAATGAAAATTGTTATTTTGACCATTTTTTTGGGTAACGTGTCCCCTTAAAATTGAAATTTATTATTCTTCTTACGCTCTTTTGTGCACGTGACGGAAGATTAATTAATAATTCAGGCACATTTGGCCAAACCTTTATCACGGTAGAATAACATGTGGAAGACGGCTTTTGTTTTAAACAGGCAGAATGAAATAATCTTCGGCAAAAACATGGGGACTATTTGTCTTCAATTTGCAAGGAGAAATCAATTTGCAATTAGCAGAAATCTGTTTTGAAAGTATCAGTTTCCAACAATAGTTAGAATAGAGGAAGCTTACGTTGATTTTCTTGCCAGATGAGATTTACTACAATCATAAATCTTATTTCTTGACAGTTCCAAAAATTACTTGGACGACTCACCATTGTTTGCTATTGATAACACACAATCAGTGCTTCATTTTTATTTTTTTTATTTGGGATAGAGAACTTTTGGTCTGTATCACAGGCATTTTTATTTGTTTTTTCATTTATCTTTGTAAGAAATAAACTCCATTTAAAACAATACCTGTTATAATACCAATTTTCCTCGAGATAAAACATAAGAAATTGAAAAAGATAAATTTTGAGATTTTCTTTTAAATTTCCTTCATGAATCACAAGAAAATTTTCTTTTCAATTTTCTTCGTGAATCAAAGAAATCTCCTGATTACAAGTAATGTTTAACTTATCATTACAAGCAAATTGTTTGATATAATTCAAATTTCAGAAAGCTTTGGTTATATGTCTGAAGTATTCGTTGAATGTTTCACATTTGGTTTCATTTATCTAGAGAGCTTATTTCTCGACAGTCAGTTTAAATAATCTTGTTTTAACCTTTTAGCAGTAACTCTATGCTCCCAACAGATACATATTAATCCATGCAATTAACCTATTAATTAACAATCATTAATTAAACATGAAATTAACATATCTTTATAAATCTACCATTATTCATCCATGAGTAAGGAGATGAGAAGACGCCACGAAAGAAAGGAGGCTCTCTCTTCCTTATTGGGTATAGTAATGGTGTGGGGTTGTGTTACCTCCAATACGACGACGGGAAATACCTCCTTCGGTAGGCGTTAGGCCATAGCCTGTGATGGGTATTAGGTCTCAACTATCTGTTCCAAATTGTATTCGGGATGACTTCATTAACATTTCCTCCAACGCTACGGCAGGGCGAAGGTATACCTCCTTCGGTAAGTGCTGGGCCATGGCCTGAGATGTGTATTAGGACTCAACTCTCTGTTCCAAACTGTATTCGGGACGACCTCATTAATATTGCATCCAACGCTACGGCAGGGCGGAGGTATTCCTTCTTCGGTAGGCGTTCGGTCATGGCCTGGCATGGGTATTAGGACTCAACTCTCTGTTCCAAACTGTATTCGGGACGACCTCGATAATATTTCATCCAACGCTACGGCAGTGCGGGGGGTAACTCCTTTGTGATTTCTAGCATATGCAAAATATCGAAATCATAAATGTTATAATAGTCAAACATTCGGCCCAGAGATTTTGTTGAACATCCTCGTTTTAGGTCTGCTTGAGCCCGAGAAAGCAATTGTTGTGCAGGGTACCGTCTTTCATTTGTCCTAAAGGAAGCGCAAATGATGACGCAGTTCCTTGGATTTAAATAATTTAATTTACAGCTGATTACTCACAATAAACAACAACAAATTCAAATTTGGCAACTCGGTGACAGTAGAACACAAACTATACAGAAGATTGGAAAGCTCACTAGGCTTCACTGCGTTGGATAGCTCGACCAACTGTGAAATTGAACTTCAGTGCAGCTGTTTGCAGTTTGGCGAGTTTGATGGGTCGAACCATCTAGAAAATTCTTCGTATCTCGAGAACCCAGCTTTCCTGAGTCTCGAAGTTTCGAGACTCCCAAACAAGCATTTGGCGGCCAATTCGATCGCCCATTTGCCAACAATATCGTCAAGTCGCCAAGTCCCAGAATTGTCCAAAAAATTACTTTTTGGAATTACGTTCGTCTGTCTGCGAATAATTCATCTCTAAAACAAAACGAGCTAGACGAGTGCAATTTTGTATGTGATCGTCAAACGCATATAGATTTCCATCAAATTCAGCACGAAATCAACCAAAATCACATATAGCATACACATTTAAAGCAAGCGTAATTTTTTCTGGATATTATCTTGTCATGACAAACTTGACGCTACAAGTTTGCAGCGAAACTCCTGCAAAGTAACATACTTTCAAAGAAGTTTGCCGTGAAACTGACATGACACATTTACAACTGATGACACAATAACGAAGGGAAAACTCTTTTCTTCTTCTCTACCCGTACTCCGAGATTGTATAGGGGGTCTGCATAAGCGCTTACGGATCCTATGATCGTGAGTTCGAGCCGCGCTCTCTTCTACATGTTCTTGGATCGTAAAAGTTTGTTCCATTGAAATTAACTCAGTATACTCCTGGAGGAACAAAGGGAGAAAACCAACCCCACCGTTCTACTCCACGATAATAAAAGAGGGTGGGGAAAAGGGGGATCCATCTAAAGAAAGGACTTTGAAGAAGGGGTGAATATACGGTAAATTTGATAATGCGACCTATTTTTTCTCCTGGTTGGCAATGAACTTGACACGCCAAGTTAACTGCAAGTTTGTCGCATGGTGACTTCGATGTTTGAATAATTTGCTGCAGTCTTGTTATGAAATTGCGGTCTTGACGCGCTGAGTTGCCTGCAGACTTGCAGAGCAAGACTGCTGCAACTTTCTAAAATTGTTATCTGGGATAAAGCCTGTCTGTCTCTCCATCCAAGCGCAAATGAAGACAATATCTCAAAAACAGATGAACTGAATCGAAAAAATTAGTCACAGTCCTTTATCGCTAGAATTGTAAATCTCCATTAAATTGATGCAAATTAACTCAATTTAACCTATACTTGTTAAAGTTGAATCAAATTTAAATTTGTGCGACAAATACGACTGCGCTATTATAACAGTGTCTCTGTGGTGCGAAGACGCCAACGTTAAAGATTAGGTTAGAATTTTGAATTGGCGGACAGAACAACTGAAAAATCCCCAAATCCGAAACTCCTTTCTAATAGTTAAAAATTAATGTGAATATGTATTCAATGAATATTAATGTTTGTGTCTCCGATTGTAATAAATCTTAAATGTTTCCAAAAGAACTAACAAGTGCTATTTTTGGCTCCCAACGTTAGAGCCAGGCATTTATACCCACTTATGAAATTTTATAAAGAATATTAAATTTTCTTCTGTCGAATACATATTTGGAATGAATAAAGACAGCATCCATTTGAAGCAATTCTAAAGATTTATTTGAAATATATATTTTGAAACGCTGTTATTTTTATCTTCCAGATTTCTTAGATAATGGATAGATGTTATAAATAAATCCATATTTATATAAGAGCGTAGATAAAAAATTCTTAAGAGATTTTAATAATTCATACTAAAAGAAAGGGTGTATAATACAAAAGGAATTTTGTGTGCTGCTGATTTTTTTTCTCATAGTATATATGAAGAAAGATTCAACATTTACTTTCATTCAAGAAAGCCAAGCAAAATACCTACTTTTTTCCAAGTTTTACTTTACAAGTTTCTCTTTCTTCGTACGACAGAGAATTTTATTTTTCTTAAATTCTAGAAACAACAGCATTAAACTTCGTTCAGAACTTGATTCGATAAATTTTTTTGTGGAAAGAACTAATAATTTTTATTTTCACTCCAGGGAAATACGTGAAAAGAAATAAAACTGGTTGTGCATTTATTGAATATTCCAAATAAAGGCATATCATTTCTTTTGGATTCCTTTCCATTATTTTTATTCACATCTAAGCTATATATTTTTATGAAAGAAACAAAGTGTTATATTTGCCAATTTATAGAATTCTTTTTATGATATTCTTTTATAGCGGTCCTAAATTCCCGTAAAATAAGATTTATATCAAAGAGACAAGCTTATTTCTGCAATAAAGCGATAAATAAAGTATGTAATTTTTCACAATTTTTGTGAATATGTCTCGTATTTTAATTTTATATAATACAATTTACACTTTTTGTGCAATGAGATAATAATTTATATGTAATATTTTATCGAGCTTTGTCGTATATTATTATACCAACAATTTTTGAATTTTTTAGCACAATTATTTGTCGCTTAGTCGTTGTTAAACGGTGTGACCATCGATTTTTCTGAATATGTATTGATTTTCAACCTATAGTGAGCTCTTGCACACGTTTCGCTTTTCGCCATCAAAATTTCTGTTATCTTGAAGAGCTAATCTATGGGTTCTTAATCACACTATGGATATTTTAACACCTATCCTGATGGAGGGACACGCGTCTGATGCCTGTATTCATTGATAATGAGGCCAGTTAAAAATCGTTAAATATCATGCACGGTCAAAATGCACAAAAGATTTTCTCTTCGAAAATGTGAGGAAAGCTCTTTCCATCAGTCTCCTACAGAACTTAGAATATCTCAATATTCTGGCTAGTATTATCTAAAGATTAAAGATTTTATCTCATTTTAACATTCTCGACTTTGTTTTATTTTTCATAATTCTATCTTGAATAATGCGTCATTCACTGGCGGAGATAAGAAGTGAGGTCACGTGACCAGCGTCACTGAGGATCCATATTTTTTCATTTGCCCGCGTCCAGTTTATAAACGCATAAAGCAAGATGCACTACATACATGAAATCTCAAAGTTAAATCTCACGGAAAAAACATTTTTAGTAAAACCCCTATTTGAGCGATTTTGATTTCTGTGTCTCTTTGTATCAATTACCAAACCCAGCACACAACGACCTCCATATTGCATTGTTGAGGGATCCATATTGTATAATTGCTTTTTCAACAATGAAACAGAAACACGCATTTAAATATTTGTTTAAGCAATGAAAACGGTTTGAATTGCGCTGAAAAGTATTGTTGCAATGAAAAGTATTGTTGTAAATTAGTTTTTAATTAATATTTTCTTTACTAATTAAAATTTCGGAATTTAAATGGTCAAAATGGATTCCTTAGATTATTCACCATCTTTTGGTACTTTCCGCGCGCTTTTCCGTTCCGCGGTTCGTGAGAAGAAAGCCTCACCATATATACATACACGTCGAATTTTAATAGTGTAGATTGTTTTCTCAACCTACGGTGAGCTCTTGCACACGTTTCGCTTTTCGCCATCAAAATTTCCGTCATCTTGAAGAGCTAATCTATGGGTTCTTAATCACACTGTGGATATTTTAACACCTATCCTAAAGGAGCGGCACACGTTTGATGCCTGTATTCATTGATAATGAGATCAGTTAAAAATCGTTAAATATAATGTACGGTCAAAATGCACAAAAGATGTTCTCTTCGGAAAGGTGAGGAAAGCTCTTTCTATCAGTCTCCTACAGAACTTCGAATACCTCAAGATTCTGGCTAGTATTATCTAAAGATTAAAGATTTTATCTCATTTTAACATTCTGGACTTTTTTTATTTTTCATAATTTTATTGTAAAATGGGTGCCTGTTCATTGATATTAATACCTGTACAAAAAACGATAAAAAATTTATCAGGATTTTATTTGCAAAGCTGCAAATCGTTACAGTTCAGCTTCTAACGTATTGAAATTTTAATTGTTTTATTCCCCTTCCAATTAGGTTAAATTACAATTCAGGGCACCCAAATTCTAAAATATTTTAATGAATTCAAAGTTTCAATTATTTTCAGGTTTTTATCGCAAAACCCACTTTTGGCCATGCTGCGCCATACTCATGCTACCAAAACATTTATATGCAATCATTTTCTCCAACATTTATCAATCAACAATTTTCAAACATTTATCTCCAAAAAATATTAATTCAAAATTAAAAAATAGCTGCCAATAAGTCTTTAATAAATTTTCTTCATTTGTTTCATTTACCGTACAGATGGTATGGTGATGCGTTTAGGCATATATATATAGCAGTTGTCAAAGTCCCGAGTATTAGATTATTTTTTGAATATTTAAAATACAGTCGACGCTCTTTATAACGACCACACATTATAAAGACCATTCCATTATAACGACCAGTGATAAAATCCCCAACTGTGTTTCCCTATGCACTACGTTATTTTACTTCCGGTATAATGATCGTACAGTGTAGTCTAATCCTAATACAACGTCCGATTTCAGCGAACACTCTTCCTGGTATTTTTCCAAAAAGAACATGCTTCCAAACGTAAATGACCTTGATTATTGTATTGCCAAGCTTCGTAGATGTAGAGTCTTCAGTGTTACAGTTCAACTTTGACTAGGGGAAAGAATTACCACCCACCACAGCGCGGAAATTAGAATAGCCTAGAATAAAAAAATGTTTCAAGTGCTATTGAGACTTTAAAATGTTTTTTTGAAAGGCAGAACATTATTTATCATCTTTAACTGAAATGGAAAATTATGTTTTGAAAAAGCACACATGCAGAACAGACAAACAACCATTTCTGATTTTTTCTTTAGCAAATAAATGTTTCGTAAGTATATAACACCCTTTATTTTCTACTTTAAAATCTGTTTTAGAAACATATTTTTAATTGATGTAATTTTATTTTTAATACTAATGATAAAAATTAAGTTGAGTATTTAGTTGGAATCTCTTTAAAAATCGCCTATTCATATAGAACTGCTGAGCGTGCATGTGTACAGTTTTTAATTATATCCACTATAGCGACCACTCGTTATAAAGACCTTTTGCTGTGGGACGCAGGGGATCGTTATAACGAGCGTTGACTGTATTATTATTTAATGAATTATAACTTATTCTTTTGTGGGTTTTTTTCTATCGTATGGAAAGAATGGTTGTAGAGAAATTTTCTATCAAATGTTTGAACGCCAAACTTTTGAAATAAGAAGATAAAGTGTAGGCAATAAATTCTAAGAAATTTGGTAGGTAAATGAGAGTGGAATTAAGGATAAAAAAGATTTCAAAAATATCCATAAAAAAACCCCGAAGTTTAGAGAGAGAGCTGTAGGGAGTGAATTCTTCCAACTAACGGGATAAAGTAACTTTTAATTCACTTGGTTTGAATTCTCAAACTAGCTGTTTCTACAATTGATTTTCAAATTTGGTAATCAATAAGTGTTTGTTTTAGTGTGTGAGTGACATATTCATTGTAAAAGAATCGATATCACAGACATCACTTCCTTTCATATCGTAAAATACAGCTTAAAGAATAAAACAATCAAAACAACTCGTTAGCTTTCCCGACTTAACTATCATGTGACGTATGTACGCCATCATAACACAGTTGCTTGAAGGACACTTTTGGGCAAGTTTCTGTAAGATTCTAAATATAGTCTAATGCTTTGAAATTATGTTTTTCTGTTTTCGTCTGGCATTTCACATTCTTAATTGAAAATTAATGTAACATTTTTACGAACATCATGGTTAATTACACCTTTTATGCAGGACTCCTTGACTAATTTTTAAAGAATGTTCAATTAATCTGAAGAGATTTTTCCCGCAACAATTAATACTGCATTCTAAAAGAAAATGAAACTTGGTGTCTGAAAAGCACTCATTTTCATAACAATATTAAAAGCTGCAGCTTGTTAAATATAATAATCCAAATCCTGAGACAAATTTAATCATTATTTCTTTGTGTTGCTAGTTAACTTCTATCCAAATTCTGCAACTTTCGTTTCATTAAAACATTTCCACTTGGATAACATTTTGGCTGATGTGTCAAAAGAGGATGTGATTAAAAACATTGCATTAGCGAAATTATGCCGTGAAAATAGCGAATTATTGGTGGTCGCAACTTCAATTAACGAAAGAGGTGATGACATGACGTCAGAAGTGTTTTTTATGCCTTCTTTTGTGCTACTCGACTTATTTCTAAGTTAATGGATTCTTTGATTCATTCTCTGTATTACTGCTTTCGTTTCAATGCAATTGTGTCAAAAGAGGACGTGATTAAAAAGATTGCATTAGAGAAATTATGTCGTCATTTGATGGTGGCAACTTCAATTAACGAAAGAGGTGATGGCATGATGTCAGAAGTTTTTTATGTCTTCTTTTGTGCTACTTGACTTATTTCTAAGTTAATGGACTCTTTGATTCTATGTAACCATTACTTTGGCTTGAATGCATTAGATAAAATTATGAGTTGTGATTATTATTCATTTAAGTAGAAGTCAGAATATAAATAATTTATTTCATTATCTAGTTAATGTATTGATTTTCATGATCTAATTAATGTTAATTTCATGATCTGTTAAACGTAGTGACTGAAAGGCAAAGATTTTCATCCCGCAATTTAAGACCACAAATATTTTGACCCAAATATAAATCATCAATTCATTCTGTTTCCATTTAGTTTCTATCCAGATTCTGCAACCTTCTTTTCATCAAAACCTTTCCACTTGGATAACATTTTGACTCATTTGTCAAAAGAGGACGTAATTAAAAAGATTGCATTAGCGAAATTATGTCGTCATTTGGTGGTGGCAACTTCAATTAACGAAAGAGGTGACGGCAAGTTTTTTTGATGCCTTCTTTTGTGCTGCTCGACTTATTTCTAAGTTAATGAATTCTTTGATTCATCCTCTGTACTACTGCTTTCGTCTCAATGCAACTGAAAAAATTGTGCAGTGATTCATTTAAGTGGAAGTCGAAATAAATACTTTTTCTTAATGATTTGAGTAATTATGTTATAAAGTGAAAAAATAACACTTTCTTATGTATTATTAGTGACTGACGTCTCTAGGAAACGAATAAATAATTAAATGTGACTCAACTTTTTAATTTGCACGGGGAATTTGAGACCCGTGACAGCTTTTGTTACCTTACCTTTTGAAGCACCTACGTAGATGTGTTAAATGCATAAATTTTGGAAAAAAAATTCTTGTTCCACAGTTGACATTTTAAACTATCAACTTTTGGAACTACCACAAAGTTTCTGTTCCGAATTCTGAAACTTTATTTTCTTCAGTAAGCAGCATTTTCCAAACATTTTCATATGAATAACGTTTTGGCTGATTTCTTTTCGAACTAAATAGTGAACATGTTATTAAAGAGATTACATTAGTGAAATTATTTCGCCATTTGTATCTGACAGCTTCAATTAACAAAAAAAAAGGGTGATGATCTGCTGTCAAAAGGTTTTCCTACAGTTTTTGTTAGCTTTTCTATCTACTTCTGAGTTTATGATTTCTTTCTTT
>BGPR01002043.1:115319-134166 GCA_013235015.1 Araneus ventricosus
GCTTTTGTTAGCTTTTCTATCTACTTCTGAGTTTATGATTTCTTTCTCTCCTCGGACAGAATCATCCTATTTTGTTTCCTACAGCTTTTGTTAGCTTTTCTATCAACTTCTGAGTTTATGATTTCTTTCTTTCCTCGGACAGAATCATCCTGTTTTGTTAAGACTATGAAGAATAATTTATAAAAAAATCCTTTGCATTTATTTGGCATATAGGCGTCCGGAAGACGTAAATTTAAATTTTAAATTTATCTATTTAAGCAAAATTTCTAAAAAATATTTTCAACTTAATCCCTGTAGTTTTAAATTAACCCAAAACTATTTAACTAAAAATCTCAAGTGCTTCGTTGAATCCAAAAAGTAATTAAAATTTTTATAAGAGCATTCAGCATAATTTTGCCACTGGTTTGTTTAAATACAAAAATATTTTTGTACTTCAAATTTTCTTATAACGGTAACAGGACTGTAATTACAGCATTTTTAAATTTCTACATGAAATTTTTATGGTACATATTGCTTACCATACAACCTATTTAAAGTATTTACAAAAGCGAGAAAATTTATGTTTAAATTGCAGCAAAGTGCAGAAAAAGAACTTAGCTATCAAAAATGGTGAGATGTTATATCACCTCGAGTTTTGAATCCTTCGCCAAGCAAGAATTTTTTTTGCTTTCCAAAAATGACCTTAGGCTAGTTAATTAAGCCTCAAACGCCAAAGAATTTATGGACATGGGTAAGTTGAATTGTAAATAGAGTTGGACAGGGATGAATTTTAATGACGGCAAGAGAAACTTTCAGCTCAGTTTTTTATTATTTGTCAATCATCAATTCCATCATTGGAATCCATAAGTAAATGTGTATCAGTATGTGAAGCAAAATTATATATCATACATTTCATTATCCTTGAGACAGTTTTTTGCAAAATTTAAGTTAAGTTTTTTAAAAAATAGCCTTTTCCTAATTTAGAAATAAATATATTATTAACTAGTTATATTCCCGCTGTTGTTCAGGTTGAAAATGATTTCATGTGTGAAATTTTTGATGTAAAAATTCTTTCAAATAAAATATTATAAAAAGTGAAATCATTTTATCGTCTGAAACGTTTTTAAAAATTAAAAAAGCAGTATTTGTTGAACCAAACGAGTTTTGGAAACTGAACTGCTAAAAGCTAATTTTTTCCAGAAAGTTATTAATTTCTAAAGCAAATGAGCTTGAACTGCATATGCGCAGTGGAAACATAGTTTTTAATTAATAAATAGTAATTAATTTAATTAATTTCGACGAAACCTTACTTACGTTTCATAGAATTTGTAAGCAAAGTTTATGAGAATTTTTGATTTTTCTAACAGTAGTTTATATTTCTATAACACAAAAAAATTGGCTTCTTTTTTATTTATATAGAATGAAATTTTTAAGCGATGTAGTCAATTTGTAAAGCATTAAAAGATACTCTGAAGTAAAAAGTTTTGAAAACGAAATAAAGCTTCTAAAATGCAATTACACTAAATGTATTCCAATTGAATATTTCAAAAATGTATTATAACGTACGAAGTAAAAGAATCAAAGGTTTATGGTCGTTCAGAAAACTTCTCTTTTCCCGTTCCTTAAGATAATTCAAAAATACCATTGGAACATTATTGAACAATTAAACAAACGGAAGAGAAAAAATATGAATAAAAATTAGGATAATAATGTATAACCTTTTTGCAAGATTTGTGTATAAAAATGCTCGGGAAAATGATCGATAAAACATTTTCAGATGACATTACAAGGTTTGAACTTTGAACAGAGTAATACCATAAATGTTGCATTAACTTATCTATTTTGCTTATAACCAATAATAAAGCAAAGAAATATCAATTCCAAAGGCATTTTTTCCCCAATTCAATAATTCAGAAAACAGCAAAGAGTTACTTAGAATAGATACAGACAGAATATTTTTGTTTCAAGTAAGGCAAAGTGTTTTTTCAAATGTTTTCTCTGAGCTTCTTTCTTTGAGAAATATCAATTCAAATTGCATTCTTTATGTTCCTAATTCAATAAATCGAAAAGAGAGAATAGTTACTTTGAGCATATTTAGTCCAAGTAGCCTTAATTGTTTTATTTTTTCTCTAAAACCGGAGCACTTAACTGTTCTAACAGCTTCTTTCATAGCAAAATATTTAGCAAAAAATTCGTTTTTGCGTAAGAACTAATCTGTATCCTTAGTGAAGCTATTCAAAACAAACAGGCAGAAAAGGAAATAATTATCTCGCAGTGATTCAGTTAAAAGATTCCTCCTCTTTCAATAAACGGCAATCTTTTTTATTGATTGTTGCATGCTGGTATTCACAGCGGGAAGCTATGAATAATCACCGAGGAGATTTATTGATTGTGTTCCAATTGAGATATATAGGCTGTTTTTTGCAACAGAAACTAAATATTTAAACAATATTGATGAATTAAGGCTATTTTCAGGTAGGGATTTAGTTCACCATTCTAAAAAAGAGAATGAATCGAAATCAATTCACGTGATGCCATAGCCACGTGTTAAATGTCGCTAAGCATGACATCTTTGTGTACGTTGTTGAACGTTGTTTACTGCTTTGTGACGTCGCATCCTTTTTCAATAAAAAGACCACATTTTTCGAACTTGAAACGTAAAAATCTTAGACTTATAGAGGATTCAGTGCGGTTTCACGAAATCGAAATGAATAATAAAAAGAAACGAAAGAATCAATTAATTAAAAATATTATAAAATTAAACCAGGAAGATATAATTAAAAAAGGCAATTAATTTTACTATTGCTTATGCTTTTCTTCAAACTGATTAATCGACATTGGTTATGCAGATGATCTCAAAAGGTCGTTTACAAATTTTAAGAAAATGTCAAGTACACACAAAGAAGTCATTTTCACAATATTCACGGCGGCATAAACGGGGCTCTTTGTCAGTGAATTAAATAAAAAAAATCGACGGTAGGCTGTCTCTGCAAAACGGCCGCTGGTATTGAGCGGCGTAGACTTACTCCCCTTACTCAACTGTGACTTTCTGTGACTAAAGTTGCTGTATGTGACTGTTAACTCTATAGTCTATAGTGACTATTAGTCTAGTGTGACTATGTGACTCTGTCTATGTAAAATACTTCGTGATTTTCACCAACTTTTAATCTGTACTGTGACCGTAATTCCAAAATTCTAAAATTCTTTTTGCAATTTCCAATGTCTACCTTTCTCTGTTAAATGAAAATAAAACCAAATCTCTATGTTATTTGGTTGCGAAGTTATAAGCGTTTAACTTTAGCGCGAAATTCGAAGTTATTCAACAATTCTTGAGTAATATATCGCGCGATCAATGAATGAATTGCCTTAGTCTACGTGCGCGCGCATCGGTGGCTGTGATGTCCTCAAAATGTTTCGTGATTTTCACCAAATTTGCAGCTCGACTGTGTCTAAACCGTAAATTCAAATTCTAAAATTCTTTTTGCACTCTTCACTGTCCACCTTTCTCTGTTAAATTAAACTAAAACTAACTCTCTATGTTATTTGGTTGCGGATCTATAAGCGTTTAACTTTAGCGCGAAAAGAGTCATATTTTTTTCCTTTCCCGACAAACCATGAGACCACTATGGAGAGACGTAAGTCTACTTCAGAAAAAGAATAAACCAGATGAAATGTTCGACTGAGATTGAGTGAAATACAAATTTACAATAGCAAAACAACCTCAAAATGTATAGTTAAATAAATTATAGGTTTTTCTCATATCCCAAACGTTCGCACATATACATATTTCTGTGAGCGTATTATTATTAAAGTTCAAATATTTTTATCATACTCACTTCAATTAACAAATAAAAAATATTTAATGGTCTCTTTGCAAAAAAAAATATCCGAAAAAATTGAAGTATATCTAACAAACATACTTCCACTTTGAATTTCTATTGAATACTATATTCGATGGATATTTCATATCAATACAATTGGAGATTTAATTCTTTTTTCTGCAAAATTACACTAACCAAATTTTAGGCTTCCTCATGTCCCATACGCACGTACACATACATATTTCAGTAGGTGTGTGCGCGTCTCGACACTGAGGAGCATTTAAAATACAGGGTATCTCAAAAATAAGCACCTATTTTTGAGAAATCGAATACTTCATCATCGAATCTCGAGCGTATTAATGTTCACCTTCCTACAAATGCCCTAAAAGTGTACAAAATTTTATTTTTATACATACAGGGTGCTCCAAAATCAAAATGACTCTCAAAATGAAAAACAGAAAATGGTGTACCGTAAAGATATTTCTTGTTTGGCTGAGTTCCAAGAAAGCCTTTAGTTAACTGTTCATGCAGACCTATGGATGCTAAGAATAGATTTTAAATCTGCAGGGACATTAATGGGAAACATGTTGAACATTTTCGATGGAGTTTTGGCGCAAAATTTAAATGCATTTTTCCCATATTATTGTTTTTATCCTTATTCTTTAATCATAATTGAATCGCAAAAATAAATTTAAAATTATTATTTTTTAAATCTACCAATAGAGGGGGTTAATTCTGGATCACATTATTAAATATTTGGGACATCCTGCGCACGTAAAAATAAAATTTAATTCACTTTCTTCATATTTTAAATAAGTTAAGCATACATAAATAGAATTCAGCTGTTTAACCAACGGGAGTGGTTAAGCATCTTACTTTCTTAGCAAAATATTTAACAAAAAATTTGTTTTTGCGTAACAACTAATCAGTATCCTTAGTGAAGCGATTCGAAACAAACAGGCAGAAACGAAAATAATTATCTCGCAGTGATTCAATTAAAAGATTCCTCCTCTTTCAATAAACGGTAATCTTTTTTATTGATTGTTGCATGCTGGTATTCACAGCGGGAATCTATGAATAATTACCGAGGAAATTTATTGATTGTGTTCCTATTGAAATATATAAGCGGTGTTAGGAACAGAAACTAAATATGGAAACAATATTGATAAATTTAGGCTATTTTTAGGTAGGGATTTAGTTTACCATTCTAAAAAGTGAATGAATCGAAATCAATTCACGTGATGTCATAGCTACGCGGTAAATGTCGCCAGGCATAACATCTTAGTGCATGCTGTTGAAAACTGTTTGGTGACGATGCATCCTTTTTCAATAAAACGACACAAGTTTTCGAGCTACAATCGTAAAAGTCTTAGACTTATAGGAGATTCAGTTCGGTTACACGAAATCGAAATGAATAATAAAAAGAAATGAAAGAATTCAATTAATTAAAAAGATTATAAAATTAAACCAGGAAGATATAAATAAAAAGGCAATTAATTGTACTATTGCTACGTTTTTCTTCAAACTGATTCGTCGACAGTGGTTATACAGATGATCTCAAAAGGTCGTTTACAAATTTTAAGAAAATGTCAAGTATACACAAAGAAGTCATTTTCACAATATTCATAGCGTCATAAACGGGGCTCTTAGTCAATGAATTAGGTAAGAATAAAATCGACGAGAGGCTGTTTCTGCGAAACGGCCGCTGGGATTGAGGGGCGTAGACTTACTTAACTTACTCAACTGTGACTTTCTGTGACTAAAGTAGCTGTATGTGACTATTAACTATGTAGTCTATAGTGACTATTAGTCTAGTGTAACTATGTGACTCTATCTATGTAAAATTCTTCGTGATTTTCACCAACTTTGAATCTCGATTGTGAATAAACCGTAATTCCAAATTCTAGAATCCTTTTTGCAATCTTCAATGTCTACCTTTCTCTGATAATTAATCTAAAACCAGCTTTTTATGTTATTTGGTTGAGGAACTATAAGCGTTAAAATTTAGCGCGAACAGCATCATAATTAAACAATTCTTGAGTAATATTTCCCGCTATCAATGGATGAATTGCCTTAGTCTGCGTGCGCGCGCATCGGTCGCTGTGACGTCATCAAAATTCTTTGGGATTTTCACCAACTCTGCAGCTCGACTGTGACTAAACCGTAATTCTAAATTCTAAAATTTTCTTTGCAATGTCGACCTTCCTCTGTTAAATGAAACCTTTTCTGAGTAACAGGAGGGTCCCACACTGATCATCTCTAGAAACTTGAGCAGTGTATTTTCATGGAAGAACTCGTATTAGCAAAATTACAGCTGTCATAAGTACACATTATTTTTGTCCCATACATTTTGAATCACGTTTTATTTAGCACTCCATATTTTAGCGTTAAATGTAAGTTTTAGCATAACCTAATAGGGAAACACGTTTGTCTGAGAAATGAATGTTCCTACTAACCCTGGAGTAGAATCGTCACATTCACTAGAAACGTGGATAGATCTTGTTTATTTTGAAATAATTCATTGTCCTATATAAATGTTTCATTTCTCCTCCCACAATAAAAATCTAATTGGATCTAAAATAATGTAAGTTACAATTGAAGTATAAATTCTGCTGGCTTCTATTTGCACTTCAGATGAAAACTAGCCGACACTTCTAAACAAATATTTGAATCAACAATATTTCACTATTTTCTTTCTTTGTGTGAATGTTCCGTTCTAGAATAAGTCTAAATTCTAGTCCTACACAATGGAAATTACTTATCAAATAGTTTCGAACCAACATTTGTTTGAAATTCTGTATTTTGTCGTCTAATTATAAAATAAAAATTATCGTCTTTACTAAACTAACATTTCAAAAGAAAAAGTCAGTAGAATAATGAAAGATAATCAGTAAGAACATCTGATAGATATTCATATCGCTAATAGCAGACAATGAGCAAGAGTATCTCTCAGTTCTTCATATCCATGCTCGTTAAACAAAACATGCTGATAATACAGTGTGATGACAAAAGAATATTCTTGTCTTCAAAGGCTTTTTGTCTGTGAACACCTTTCTACGAATCATTGCAAGGAGGACATCCTATTGTATTTGTTTGGCGTGATATGTCATTTAAATAGGCTTCTGGTTTATATCCTCAAAGCTTTACTCTAAAATTGAATGAATAGTAAATTTTGTAACATTGTTCGCTTTGTAAAAATTGCTTTTCAAAATTAGGATATACTTTTTGTACACTTTGTATTTGAAATAGTTTATTATCTTGTCTTTTGCAATTTTCCAAAGGAATTTTGCTTTCTGTAAGAAGTTGAAGAACATTCCTTAAGGGCTTTCTACGGAACTTGTGCAAATTGGAACCTCGGGTTATTTCAAAGCAACAAAAATAAATCAATGGTAGAACTGAATATTTGCTTTTCCGCAATGCGCTAATAGAGTTGTGAAAGAATATCATTTTCTGAAATCCATATTTGTATGGCGTTTGGTAATAAAATTGTATTAATTGATTTCTTTATAACTAAAACTTGTGTAAAAATTTATTAACTATATTACTATCACGTTGAAGTTGAATTTGCTAAACATGACGCTTATTTTTATATTGTGAAAAGCTGATGTTCAAATATTTTTATTGCACTCATTCCAATTATTAAATTAAAAATTATTCATTGGCTTTTCTGCAAAACAGTTTCCAAAAATATTAAAATGTTTCTAACATATACACTTCCATTTTCAATATGTCCTATAGAATAATAGAGCTTAAACACAATCAACATAAAAAAAAGTGAATAAATTTTAAAATAAATTTAACTTGAACTTTAAACAGAAACAACAAAATAACAAAATTTAAACAATACAATTTAGACAATAAAATTTATACAATGTGTAAGTAGCGAGCAATTGCAGCTGCATACAATAAACAAAAGACAATGGAAATCAAAATAATTCAAAGAAAGCAGAAAACTAAGATAAAAACATGTGAGAATCGAAGTAAACAAACAAGGAATCCATTCTGGTCCATTTTATCATGGGAAAAGGACTATATTCGAAATGGATTTAAAATATTTGGGAACGTTTTCTGTAAGAAGCTTGCATTGCGCCAAATATAGCTTCTATTATCCCAAAATTTCCCAACAAAAGACAAAGGAGATCAATACCATCTAAAAAGCATTATTTTAAAAGAAGAAGGAAAACCAAACACAAACATAGAAACGCTAATAAGATTGATTTAAAATATCATTTGCCTTCGGGTGGATTGAAAAAACCGCCTTCCTAAAAATAAACTTATCCCATGCTTAAAATAGAGAAAAAAATATATAGAATAATACATTTGCTAAAATTTATGAATTCATTTTAGTGCGAATTAAACAGAACACGGCATTCAAGTTGAAGTTTAATTCTTTTCTCTACAAAATTAATTGTGTTAAATAAATTATAGGTTTTTCTCGTATCCCATACGCTCGCACATACACATATTTCAGTGAATGTATGCGCGTGTGAACACTGAGGAGCATTTAAAATACAGGGTATCTGAAAAGTAAACACCTACTTTTGAGAAATCAATTACTTCATAAACGAATCTCGAGCCTATTATTGTTCATCTTCATAAAAATGCGCTGAATTTTATTTTTATACATGCAGGGTGTTCCAAAATCAAAATGATTCTCAAAATGAAAAAAACCGGTTTATCGTACAAATGTTTTTTGTTTGGCTGAAATCAAAGAAAGCCTTCATTTAACTCTTCAAACCGACCTATGGATGCTAAGAATAGATTTAAAATCTGCAGGGACATTAATGGGGAACATGTTGAGTGTCTTAGATAGAGTTTTGGGGCAAAATTTAAATGCTTTTTCAATTCCTACTATTAGTTCACATTCTTCCTATATATATTTATTTATATATCTTGTTCAAATTTTCAATCGTTAATAAAATACTTTTTATTCATCCACTCAAGTTCAAATACATTTTTTAAAACTTGTAGTGGATGACACTTGATGTTAATACAGCTTTTTCAAATATTAATTCATTAATTAAATTTAATGAATTAATTTTAGTTTTATATGGGAGAAAGCATATGTCGCCTTGAGTCGTTTGGTTCGAATTTTTCTCAATGGATGGAGCTAGGTTTGCTAGCTTCTAGACCTAATATTTTTTGTTTTCTGGTATGTTCACGAAGGCGTCATTTTTTCATGTATTTTTGTCAGTGACGAAGCGTGTAGATCGCTTACCTAAGTATTAATTGACTTAAATTTTTTTTTATATTACTTGTTTCCCTTATTATTGTTTCTTATCATCTTCCGAAAATTTTAAAATAGAGTATCATCATCTTGAATACAAAAATATATAAGCTATCAGAATATTACAAAGTGAGGGAGATACGAGTATACATTATCATCTTTTGAAACTATTCAAATTAAATTAAAGTGTATCAACACTTTGTCTATAGAAATTCAACATTTCTCTTTCGAAACAACTGTTGCTTTCAAATAACTTAAAGATCGCACATACATGGATATGTCATACGAAAAGGCTGCTTTTGCCAAATTTAAGCTGTTTTGAAAAGACAACAATTGGAAAATATTTACCAGTTATTTATCTAACTTCTCACCAAGACAATTGATGAAAAACACACTGGTATGGCTTCTTCATTAAATGTGAACAATGTCTGGAGAATTCAACAGCGCCCGTGTCTGCTTTTATTTTTCGATTGAAATCGGTACAAACTTCAGCAAATATAGAATCGAATTCAGTAAAAAAATATACTAATAACAAATAAAGTTATCTTTGAAGACTTGGAATAAGGAAGGAAATAAATGCTTTCTTGAAACGATTATGCCTTTTAAGATATCTTTCTCTTTTCTGTACGTGTTTTGTTTCAGACGATGTGCAGTTTTCTTATCCGACAGATGTTATTTTATTAAATACGGAACGCTAAACTAGCACTGTCTGTTTTCAAATTGTGAAATTCCCAGCAAAGCTAACTGGTATGCTCCAGTTATCTATGATTTCACCAAAATGGGGAGGGGGAGAGATGGACGATGGAGAAGAGGATGTATATTTTTACTATTTTTCACGTACATGAAGTATATAAAGATAAAGTATTGTAATCGTCCGAAAATTCGAACTCGAGATTTTGACGAATCTCAACGTTTTAGACTTCCCTGTGTCTGAAAAACACAATTTTTGAATTATATCTGTCTGTCTGTGAACACGATAACTCGAAAACTTTTAGAGAAATTTTGTATGTGACCTTTACACATAATTTGTAGGTTTGTATCAAATTTCGGACACAATCCGTCTATGGGAAGTCTGTCTGTCCGCGTTCATGTGAACTCTATAACTCAATAGCTAGATGGATAAAATATGGTAAACATTTCTTTCAGCAGATTTGTAGGTCCGTATAAAATTTTGCGCCAAATCCGTCAAAGGGTTGACTGTCTGTCGGACTGTATAATCGTTTACTGGCAAAAATTATATATCCTAAAGCCTTTGATTTAGATAAATAAAAAATGGTGTGATGGTTGCTATCATTAATTATAGATCTGAGCGCAAATTACGCTTCAATCGGTTATAAAAAAGGTGTTCAAATTGCATATTCAATTTTTTTACTGGCGTACTGGGAGCAAAATCTCTGAGCAAGCTATTCAGCGATAGCGAACTAGGTCATTTCATTTTCTCCTGTTTCTTTTCGCTAGCTTTCTAGAGTGTGATAGAAAATAAATATTGCTGAGTTTTAATACATACGCATCTCTTTGAATTTGGTTCTTCACCTAAATATTTTACAATCGCTATAATCTACAATGAAAAGCCTTCTGATAGTCATTGCATTCTGGGTTACAGTTGGTTCGATTTTTTTATCCACGCAGGGGGAGGGGGAATGACAAATTTTTGAGAAGTATACGAGAAAGTTTAGGGTAGGCCACTCCCGCTGGTTTTTAGTTAGTAACATATAGAAACATTAGACGCGTTTCTAATTAAAGAAAAATAGTTCTATTCAAAAAGAAAATGAATATAAATATCGGAAAAGAATATCTAAAAGAATTCTATCTCTTCACTACGTATCACCCATTTGCGAAGGAATCTAGTCTACAGTGATAGGAGGCGGCTTCGGAAACGCATAGTAGTTCTGTGAACAGTGGACATAGATAAAGATAAAAAATCTAAGTTCCCCTCTTCTTTACTGTTAGATAAAGATAAAAAATCTAAGTTCCCCTGTTCTTTACTGTTAGTTAAAGATAAAAATATCTAAGTTCCCCTCTTCTTTACTGTCTTTAAAAGTTCAGCCATTTTTTTTTTATTTTCGAATGCGAATCATCTACAGAAGTCTCTGGTTTAATCAGTATTTACTAAATAAATTACAATTAAATGTCATTTGTTATTATCGGTATTTAGGGGACATTATGAATGGAGCACGAAAATGATGAGAAACAAAAAGAAAATGTAAATTGTCGTGATAGATACGCATAAAAACATAAGAAAAATGCATTCAAGTCCGCGCCGTAGATGTTTCGTGAAAACGTCGGGATAAAACCATAAAACAAGCGTCTCGTATTGATATGTAATTTAATTATCAATCTTCTTAATACAATATTTACACAGAGTAGTATAATGGTTACAGAATAGATAAATCACAAGTTACCACAGACCCTTGCTACATGCGATAAACTTGCCATTTATCTATTCTGTAACCATTATACTGCTCTGTGTTAATATTGTATTAAAGTGATTGATAATTAAATTACATATTAAAACGACACACTTGTTTTATGATTTTGACCCGACGTTTTCACGAAAACTCTACGGCGCGGACCCGAACTGGTCTTTCTTATATCTTATTTAGAGTAGCTTTTGAAGGCGCCTTCTGTTGACAGCACATAGAATGACATATCGCGCATGCGCAGTAAAATATAATTTACTACAAATCCTCATATTTCCCGTAATATTCAAATTTTGAATTCAAATTTTAATACAATGTTTCTTTTACGTATTGTCAAGTATTCTGTAAGTTTCGTACAATTCGGAAGACAACACTGCGTGTTATAATCAAATAACATGCGGAGTTTGAATATTTAAATTTAATACCGATTGTTACTTATTTTCTGATAAATATTTTTATTGTCTCACTCTGGGTTCTAATAATACTCCTCAAACTCCCTAAATTGACGCCAGAATCAACCTCCTAGCTAAAAGCGTTTCCACGCTACACTTATTTATAAACTTACATAAAGCTAATTCATAACAATCAAGCGCATGCGCCTACAGTGGTACGATGACGTCACAGGCAAAACAAATCCTATGCGACAAACTCTTACAGATCTGATCTATCCGTTGTGGGGTGAACCATTCTTTTCGCATTATTAGTCTCGTAGTTATTAGCGATTCAAATCTGACGGTATTTTGTCACACAAGAAAGTTCGACTGACTATCGCTGTTTTCACGTCAAAAATGTCAAGGTCAATCAATATCTGTCAAGCGCCTTCACTGAGCTTGTTTGACCTTTGAAGGTTGGGCACCTATCTCTATACTTTTTGTTCACACCTCGTGTAACTGATTTTGCTTTGAATATCGTTTGGATTGCAATCGAAAACTCATAATTTCGAAGAATGCTCAATGTGTTCTCAAATAAATAAAAACACCTTCAATTTTGTAAGTATTTAAGGAAGAACTCTCAATAAATCATATGATATTTGAGTAGATAACGAAACCTGAAAATATCAAAGGTAATTATAATTATTTTTAACTAATCGTATTTCATTTTGTTTAACGTTCTGATTTATTTTCTTTAAAAGTTCAAATTAATAACGGAAGTTTCGCAACTGCCAATAATTAACATTTTTCAATCTTCGCTCACTGTGGAAATTTTTAAGTTCCCATCCTCTAGAACTCAAGTGGTCCAGAAACAAAAGAGGCTGGGATGAAAAGAATATCGGAACACGGTAAATCTTGAGAATGCGTACAGCTGTTACTGTGGAGGAAGTAGTTTTATAAGTAAGGATAACACACTGAGAAATCTCCAGAATGCTTTCAATGGCTTAAGGAAGGATTTACTTTTTTCGCAAGAAACCTCAACCTTTTCTTGTATCTCGAAAGGAAAAGTTTTCGAGAAGATTTTTCTGCCGTGTTTGTAGAGATATGACTGGTGATAGTAGGTTACTTCTCAATTTGTTGTTAATAAAAAGACAAAAAAGAAAAAAGGAAGAATCGGGGAAGTATTTGTGATTATGCTTGAGAAATCTCAAAGCATTCGGAAATTTGATTTACTCCATGATTTTAACCTAAACTTTGAGCATGAATATATAGACTTGAAAAATTTTTTAAGGTCAAATGATAAATCGCAAAATAAGATACAGTGAAACCTCGCATAACGAGCAAAATAAATTGTAAAAAAATGACTCTCATAACGAGTGACGAGGAGTTTGAAATCGTTTAAGATTTCATTCGGTTTTCATTCTTTAACATTTTACCTAGTTTACAGAAATCAATCTTTTAAATCCTAATAAAAAAATTTTTGAAAATATGATTTATTTTTTACCCTGTACTGTCAAATGTCATTGTCGCGAAGAAATATAAGCGGGAAAAATCAATAATTTGTATCTTTGTTTTGATTTTGTTTTCAAGAATTTTTCGTGTCATTGTGGGCGGGTTTTTTTTCATTTTGTTGAAGTCCTGATTCCACGGGCAACGCCGTGCGCGTACTGCTGGTTATTAATAAAAAGACAGAGAAGAAAAATCGGGGAAGTATTTGTGTTATGCTTGAGAAATGTCAAAGGATTCGGTAATTTGATTTACTCCATGATTTTAACGTAAATTTTGAATCTGAATATACAGACTTGAAAAAATTTTTGAGGTCAAATGATAAATCGTAAAATAAGATACAGTGAAACCTCGCATAACGAGCAAAATAAATTGTAAAAAGTGACTCGCTTAACGAGCGACGTTTCGCATTACGAGTGAAGAGGAGAGGGGAAATTCCCAGATTTTGCGCCTGTTACTGTCATATCCACGGAGCTATTATTTTGCTTTAAATCTTATCAAACTAGGTGTCTAGTACCTGTGCGTGCACTTTTAACTATAACCTGTTTTAACTGTTAATCGAATGAGATCTTTTGTTTTGATTTTTTTCTAGTAATAAGCGTGAATGACTTGGTTATTTTCATTTTATGATTCCAGTAATATTTAAAGCCATGGTGTTTTAAAAATTATTTTTCTGCCATGCATGATTCCTAAGACTATTGGATTAGAGAGACCTCAAAGTACGGGAACACCGGAGCTTCTCTTTCAAAGATAAGGGACATCACTTCCCCTCTCAAAAACCGCAATGACAGCTGGCACTCTCAGAATTCTAAGATCCCCTCCCCTGTTCCCCGAACTCTTATGGGATAACCACGCGAACGAAGAAAGCGCTCGCTGCGGGTGTGAAATCAATCACACTTAATGAAAGGAGGTGGAAACTTTACAGTGGTATTCGGATGTCCACTGTCTTTTGCTTGAAGGGACTGTTGGGGCGTTCCCGTATCGATAGAGTTCAAATTTTTGAAACGCTACGTCATCAAATTATGTGAGTTATTCAAAATATTTGAGTTAATGACGTAATGTAGTTGACTTATTTCTTTCAATAAGGATAAGAGAACAGGTACATCTGTCCGTGTTTAGCACTCATTCAGCGCTTCATTTCTAAAAATCCTATTCTAATTCCATGCTGGATGATTCTGCATGAAAGATAAGATGAAGATGATTCAGGCTCCCTAACGATCTTATATATAATTTTCTTTGAATAAACGTTAAACATACAATTTGTTGAATATTTTTCGGAATGCATTATCGTATTTTATATGATTTCTATGGGAAAAATTGTCTCGTATAACGAGCGTTTCGCATAACGAGTTAGCTTCTGGAACGAATTATGCTCGTTATACGAGGTTTCACTGTATTCTTATTAACTGTTGCAATTTTTTTTCTAAAAAAAGTCAGCTGTTCAGAGCTGTTGAAGAGAACCAAAAGGATAATGAATTAAACTGAGATCACCACTGTGATATTCCTAACGAATAAAAAAAATATGTATTCGTAGAATTATCAAAATATTTAAAGAAAGGAAGTACTTATAGATTAAAAAATCGTTTGGTCATAAATGAAATTAATTCAAAAATATCGTTTGGCTGAAAAAGAAATTAAATAAAAATATCGTTTGGCTGAAAAAGAAATTAATTAAAAATATCGTTTGGTATTAATTCTTTTCTAAAGGCAATAAAAATAGTTTGGCAACGATATTGACTTTTGCTAACGTTGCCTAGCAACGGAAAAGAATTATGATCATGAGATTGAACTTGGAATTCGATGCAATGATTTGCGATGTAAGTGTATGTGCTTGTTTTACATGTTTTGTGCTGTGGAAAACGTCCAATAAATGGATTATTTTTGATAAAGAAGGCTCCATGATTTTTCATACTAGCCGTTAACCCTCTGGCTACGCATCCCGCGATTTCCGCGGGTGGGAAGCAAGTCTATTTTCTGCTGCACCCTACAATTTTCACTGGCTAATGCGTTTACATAGTACTTTTATAGCATTGGATCATATTATATTAATAAAGCTTTGCATATAAATAACATCTCGCTTGGCTCAACGGTATTAGAACAGGTTTGCAAACCTCGCATCTAAGTAGCGATTTAAAAATAACTAGATTATTCTACTGATATTCTACTGTAATTATATGTATACACTAGCTGTTACCCGCGACTTTGTGCGCGAAGAATTTGGATTATTATTTTTTTTTAATTCACGAATGTAAATGTTTCGTTACATGTTGAAACGGGAAATTAAAAGTTTTGACGGTTGATAATACATAATTGGACGACTAACAGGAGTGTCTGCTGATATAGTTAGGTAATTTGTTTATCTATACCAACACACTTTTGTATACGACGTTTTTTGTTTTCCGTTTTCTGCATGGATGCAGAGTTTTTGTGGGCTTGACACACGTGAACATTCCACATATAGTTGCGCATGCGAAAAATATGGTTTTTCCAAACGTACGCCTGCTCCTTTGAGTGTCTGGCCCTGAGCCTGGAATATACTAATTTTAAAGGGAAATGTTACCTTTTGAACTGGGATGGTAAATTCTTCGGTATTATCGGAATGCGTGGAATTAAAAAACTCTCTCCTCTCGCTATGCCAGTCATGACTGTAGCTGGGCAATTCCTTATTAGCGCAAGATATTTTACGATATCTCCACGATATTGCTACGATATTTTAAATGCAGCACAACATCGTAAATATATCGTATGAATATTGAAGAACATTTTGTGCTAATAGAGCTGTTTGAAGTTTCTTTCAGTTCGAGTTTCTTCAGTATCAAGATCACATAAGGCCGGTCAAAACTTATCAGAAAATTGTATTTTTTGCATAATTAACTAATGGTGTTGTGTCTAACTTGCCTTGTTTTTGTAAGGAATAAAATTTAAAAGCGATAAAAGTAAATGAAATATGTTTTGTATTTCTTAAAAGTGACCGTTTTTTAAAAACATTTACTTAAATTTTTAAGTTTCAGTTTACCGAATTTAGTGACTTTCCCCCCTGCAGGGGCAATTATGCTTACGTGCAGACAGCTCAGCTCAAACTGGCCAGCTAACATCGGCAGTTGTGAAGGTTATGGCCAGAGACATGCGCAATCGCCTACCGCGCATCCCCACTTGAAACCACTCGAGTGCCTGTTTAGAGGCCCGATCGGAGGCTGCAAAAAAATAACGACGCTCTTACATAAAAAAATTGTGAACATTGGAAAACAACTTTCTCTCTGATAGAATTTGTGCAAAATAAAAGCGTTTATGCAGCTTCGGAGGAAATTCATATAATTATACATAAGAAACGCAGTATATTATACGTCTAATGGTGATCCCATCTGTAGGCGAAGAAAATTAAAGCTTAAGAAAAATTTATATTTAAATCATTATCTTATCGTTAGAATTATAAAATCGAAAAATACTCTTGCATTATTCATGCTCTATAATTTATATTTTAAAGAATTCCAAAACCTTTCTACTTATTATCTCAAATATAAACAGCAGATAATGCTTTTTCATATCAGTGTAAGATCATGGTTTGGTTTTTCAAAAACATTCTGAACCTTCAAGACGTTTGAATTGAAAACAGTTGATGTTTTCATGTTTTTTTATCCTTTCAGATCGAATCTAAATATGGTTTCTTGTTTATTCGCATAGAAATTGGTTTACGGAGTAAAATAAAAGAACTTTAGCCTACATTTTGATTATCGAAAAATATGTTTTCAATCGCTAGAGTGAAAGATTGTTTTTCAAATGCGTTCTTTCCCAATGGAATTGAATATTTCCCGACTGGGGGTTCTTGCTTCCAAAAAAAAATAATAATAATCTTCCGTTTTTATTCATTTGAGTGCGAGCAGCTCATTGTAATTTTGATGATTTTGCATTGCTTTGTAAAAGCTAAAGTGTATCAAATAACGCCTATCGTCAATTTCAATAAATTGAAGTGTTCTATCCTTGAATTTCCCGTACACTTCCCCAATACGGCGTATTTTGCGTTTAACGGATACTGGTAGTATGGAGATAAAAGTATGAATTTTGGAACAGCAACTCCTTCTGTTTAATTATTTACTAAATTTTTTTTCAGTTACAAAATTACACTTCACCAATACGGCGTATTTTGCGATTAGCGGATGCTGATAGTATGGAGATAAAAGTATGCATTTTGGAACAGCAACTCTTTCTGTTTAATTATTTACTAAAGTTCTTTTCAGTTACAAAATTTAAAACTTTAGTATAAAATAATTAAAAATTTTTTAATTATTTATACTAAATCTCATTCCTCTGGCACGTTCTAGTTTTAACTTACCATGTTCACATAACACAAATGGATTGAAAATGTACCCTTTGACGCCTTGGTTATTTAAACATTTGTTTTTAACAATTTTGATTTAGAGGTTACATGCAAATTTCATTCATCTAACTCATGCATTTTTTAGTTATCGTGTTTACATACACATAGAAAAGTTGACAGTCTTCTCTTCGAAGAACGTGGCACAGAATTTGATACAGATCTACAAATGAAGACTTTTTCACCTTCATTAACTGAAGAATGTCCGCACTTCTTATCAGTTATAAAATCAAAGTAATAAATAGTTTTTTTCAATAAATGCGCTTGAAGGAAATATAAAGAATAATCACTGAAATCACATCTCATCCATTTAACTTTTAAATGTCGATAGCCATTGTCATAGAATTGTTGCCTAAGTAAAGTAAGGTGATTATTTTCGAATATATTAAGAAAAGAACTTTCACGAAGGATAAGAGTTCTGAATTTTGATGAAAGGAGGAAAGGGTCTGTCAACTAATAAATATATATCTATGAGTCTATTAATAGCAATTCAGATCGTCATTCAGTCATCACCTATCGGACTATTAATATCAATTTAGATTATCAGTCAACCATCATTTATCAGACTATTAATAGTAAATTTATTCCTTTTATGATAAATAGTTATATTTCATCGCATTGGATTCGAGCCTTCTATTAAAGTTTACATTTTTCGCACTCAATACAGTCGATTAATTTAAGAACGCGACGTAGCTAAAAGACCGTTGATCCATTTCTTTGTCATGAGACCCATCAGCCAACTCTTATATAGCAATCCATATATACTCGTTCTAGTAAAGAAAAGAATTCTGGCACTTTATATGAGCGATGAGACATCGAAGTGACGAGACTCTCGGGATTCAGCTTTATTTTTTTCAAGATTGATTCAAACTATAACTGATTTAAGCACATAAATCATCGAAAAAGGAAAAGAATACTTAGTGAAGTTATCTGACTATGAAGAATGATGGGACACACTTTCAAAGTATCTTGCTTATGATGAGTACCCTCAAATCTGTCAATAGGATCTTGTTAAAAAAGAAGGATGTAGACCAAACTCTCTGTCAAAAGCTGATGTTTCTTGGACTCTTGGTAAAGCCATTATAATCGTATATAACAAATATTATCTATGGCTTAGTTTTAATTAATAAGAAAATAAGTTTAGGTCAAAT